>PVJI01013287.1:0-48323 GCA_004026765.1 Micronycteris hirsuta
TTGAGTCCCGGTTTCCTTCCCATCACTGTTGGTTCCCTGTACATTTTCCTTCATTTTACTTTGCATAGCCTCCACTTTTTCCTCCATTTTGTGCCCATACTCAACCATTTCTGTGAGCATCCTGATTCTCTTCATTGCTTAGTTCTATTTTTGGAGCTTTGATCTGCTCTTTCATTTGGGCTATATTTCTTTGTCTTGGTGTACCTGTTCTGTTCTAAGGGGCAGAGCCTTAGCTATTCGCCAGGGAAGGGCAAACCCATGTCCCTGCGTTGTGTCAATATATGTGGGGGAGGGGTCAGAGAGTGAACAATGCCACTTGCTCAGCTCTTGACTGGCTTTCAGTCACTTCGCCTGCTATCCACATGCAAATTGGGCCCTTCTAGTGCTGATTCCTGGGTAGTTGGATTTGTGTATGTTCTAGGACCTTGTGGGTCTCTCCAACAAACTCTCCTGTGAGGCTGGGAGTTTCTCCCACCGCTGCAACCCCCACAGATTTTTACGGCTAGAGGTTTTGAGACGTTATTTCCCAGAGCTGGAAACCTGAGTTACACAGTCTTTCTTGCTCCCCAGTTGTTCTTCTTGGTTTATCTACATGCAAATGTGGGACCACCAGCCACTGCCTTATCCAACCATGTCCTCCACCAGTACCTTGCGATGCTTCCTCTCCACCTCTCTGAACAGTATGAATGAATGTTTCTTCTTTAAATCCTTGGTTGTTGGACTTCTATACAGTTTGCTGGCAGTTCTGGTTGTTTTTTTCTTAATTTTTTGTTTTTGTCCTTCTTTTGGTAGTGAAAGGAGGCAAAGTTTATCTACCTGTGCCTCCATCTTGGCCAGAAATCTGAAGCTAATTTTTATTGATACCAAAACCCATTGCACTAAGACCTATGTTTTTAAAATTGAGGTCAATTGAAACCAATTTAGGATTAGTTGAATTAATTAACATAATTAATTTAAAATAAGAATCATGAGCCTTATTTATTTTTATATATTATACTTTATTGATTATGCTAGTACAGTTGTCCTGATTTTTTCCCTTTTTCCCCCCTCCACCCAGCACCCCCTACTCCCTTAGGCAATCCCCCTACCACTGTTCATGTCCATAGGTCATGTCTATAAATTTTTTGGCTACTCCATTTCCTATACTGTATTTTCCATCCCCATGGCTATTTTGTAACTACCATTTGTACTCCTTCATCCCTTCACCTCTTCACCATTCTCCCCCTCCCCCTCCCATTTGGCAACCATCTGGTGACTAACTTCTTTTCTTTTGATGCCTTTAAGAATCTCTACCTTTAAACTTTGGCCTTTTAATTATGATGTGTCTTGGAGTGGGCCTCTTTGCATCCATCATAATTGGGACTCTCTGTACTTCCTGGACTTGCATGTCCATTGCCTTCACCAAATTAGAGAAGTTTCCTATTTTTTTTTTCAAATACATTTCCAATTTATTGCTCTTTCTATTCTCCTTCCAGCACCCCTATGATGTGAATGTTGGACCTCCTGAACTTTTCCCTGTCTGTTTATACTATCCTAATTTTTGTGTTTTTTTTATTCTTTTTCTTTCTTGTTGTTCTTCATGGTTGTTTTTTGCTTCCTTATGTTCCAAATCATTGATTTGATTCTTGGCTTCATCCACTCTACTGTTGCTTCCCTGTAAATTGTTCTTTATTTCAATTAATGTATCCTTCATTTCAGATTGGGTCTTTTTTATGCTGCTGAGGTCCTCACTAAGTTCTGTGAGCATCCTTATACCCAGTGTTTTGAACTCTGCATCTGATAAATTGCTTATCTCCACGTCGTTGAGCTCTTTCTGGAGTGTTGATCTGTTCTTTCATCTGGGCCATGTTTGTCTCCTTATTTAGGCAGCCTCCCTGTGTTAGTTTCTATGTATTAGGTAGAGCTGCTTTGACTCCATGTCTTGGTAGTGTGGCCTAACATAGCAGGTGTTCTGTAGGGTTCAGTGGCACAGCATCCCCTATCACCCAAGTTAGGTACTTGAGGTGTGCCCTTTGTGTGGGCCACGTACACCCTCCTCGGGTAGTTGAGACTTGATTATTGTTGTCAGAACAATGGCAGGGATTTTCCCAGGCCAGTTAGCTGCAAGGACTGGCTGTGACCACTGACCACCAAACTCTACCCTCCGTGGAGGATCAGCTGTGCAGGGGCAGGGTGGTGGTGATCTGATGTGGTCTGTAGCTGTCCACTGGGTGCGCTGTCCCTGGGTATCCTGGGTGGTGTAGGCCAAGGTTAGCCCTCATCTGTGTTTTGCCTGGGGCACCCTGCCTGAGCTATATATAGCAATCTGAGATGGCTGCTACTTGTGCTGCGCTTGGAGATTCCCAGGTAAGCCAAACTGTGACTCTAATCTGGCTGCAGCTAGGGCTCACTAAAGCCAGCTGTTGCTGTTTGATAGGACTTAGGAGCCAAGACCACCCATTCTTATGGAAAAGCAGCTTGGGTGGGCCTGTAAGTTGGGTGCGGTAGAGCCTTTGGGGATCTCCAAGGTGGGTCAACAGTGTTAGTCAGGTTGTTGGAGTCTCAGATATGGAACCAGCTTACTGGCTCTGTGAGGGGAGGGTTTAGCAAAGGGACAATGGGCTCTTCTTGCCTTGATGCCAGACACTTCAGTTTCTCACTGTATACCAATGGTGCCTTTCAAGCTGCTACCCTGGTGCAAAAAGAGTGAGTCTTAGTTGGTGAGTCCATGTGTGGGTTCTTTAAGAGGAACTGCCTGGGACTCCCGAACTTTCTTTCCCCAATTCAATCCCTGCTGGGTTTTGCAACTAGAAGATGTGGAGACTTATCTTCCTGGCACTGGAATCCTGGGCTGGGGGACTTGGTGTGCTTCTGGGACTCCTCGTTCCCAAGATATCGCTCTTGGATTTTTATCTACGTGGGTGTGGATAGCCCATTCTGCATCTGTGCCCCTCTTACCGGTCTGGATGGATGTAGTTTCTTTAATTTCATGGTTGTCAGACTTCCATTCAGCTTGATTTCTGTTGTTCCTGAGTGATTGTTTTTCTATATTTTAGTTGTAATTTTGATGTGGTTGTGTCAAGATGTGAGCCATATCTGCCTACACTCCCATCTTGACTGGAAGTCCCTTATTTTATTTTTTTTTAAGATTAAAAAAATTATTTTTAGAGAGAGGGGACGGGAGGAAGAAAGAAAGGGAGAGAAACATTGATGTTTGAGAGAAACACTGATTAGCTGCCTCTTGCATACCCCCAACTGGGGACCTAGCCCACAACCCAGGTGTATGCCCTAGCCAGGAATAGAACTGGCAACCTTTTGTTTTCAGGATGACACTCAACCCATTGAGCCATACCAGTCATGACTCATGGGCCTCATTTAAAAAAGACAGAATAGAAAAACTATCAATGGACATTATACATAATAAGGATGAGGATTACTTCATGAAACTGTAAACTTCAGTAAACAATGGAAAAACATTTTTTACTGAGTATCTAGTTAAAAAAATATTTCAAAACCAGTGTCCTAAACCAATGGTTTAAAACTATTAAAGCAGAAGATAGCTTCCTTCAAGCAGAATCTTCTTTTTTTTTAACCTTGATTTATAAAAGAGACACCACTTGAAGTGGGAAGAGAGGGCTTGAAGCCCTGCCTGTTCAGTGCCTCTTTCAATGACCCTCTGTCTGAAATTAACCTGAAGACACAGCTAATAAAACTTCAAGAGCTTCAAGAAAATGATTTGGAAACCACTGATTCAGGTATGCATTCTGCAAACATTTACGGTCTACTGTACATCAGACATTATATTTGTAATTTTTGGTACAGGAATGTAAGGGTATATAAGATATGGATTATGTCCTTATGAGGGATGCAGGCCAATGCGTTACATTCTGTGTAACAGAATACAACAAGAATTCTGTTGTAAAGAATAAAAGAATACAGGGGTGGAGACTCAAAACCAGACTAGAAAAAGGAATCCCAGAGATATCTGAACTCAGTTTTAAGAACAAGTAAGGACTAACTTGACAAAAATGGTGAAAAGGGCATTCCAGGAAGGGGGGATAGCATGTGTGCAAATGTGGAAGACCAGAAAAGCAGGAACTATTTAAGACATGGATTCATCCACCATGGTGCTGCTAACAAACCAAGGGCCTCAAAGATAAATGCACCGTGCTCTCGTGCCTATCTTTCTCAAATGGGTTTCTGCAAAGGAATGCAGCCCTAGAGAAAACTGAGTCATTTTCCCTCAGTCTTCTTAAGGATTGTACATAGTTCTCACCATTCTGGATGAAGAAGATACCTCAGAATCTTAGGGCTTAACTATCATGAGGGCTCTATGGGAGAAGAGCTGCCAGCATTTGCATCTTTGAGAATACTCTTCTCTCTACTTACAATGTCCTCCTCTCTACCCACTTTTATCCTTACTAATATTTTACTTTCAAATAGTTCCATGCGCCTCCTAGACATTTGACTGTGTCACCCCAGATGCAGGCCCACTTTAGCACCAGGCCAGCCCCATGAACATAGGCACCAGCCTAGGCCAGCTCCCATGGATATAGGTTCCCGGTGCACCCAAGTACCATAACAACCTCTGCAGACCCCAACTTCCAGGCCATCCCCTGAGGCCCCAGACTCCAGGCTTGCTCTGGGACCAGGATGGCCTGTATGGCCCTAGCCTCCAGGTAGGCTCCTGACCTGTCTTAGTACCAGAACAGCCACTGTGTACCTAGATGCTGAACCCACCCAGGGGTCCATAGTACCTCATTTGCTCTTGGAGATCTAGAATTCAGGTTTGCCCACACAGACTGAGGTCCCAGGCCGATCACCACAGATTCAAGCAAAAGCCTATTCAATGGACCCAGGCTCCAGGTCCACCCCCACAGACCCAGGTACCAGGCTGGTCACTATGTACCCAAGCATTAGGCCTGCCAACCTGATAACTCAGGCAATAGACCTGCCCAGTCAAGTACTCCAGCAACAAGCCTGCCAACAAACACTACCAAATGGTACACCCAGAATCTCTGGATAGGCTGATTGTTAAGAGACTTTGCTCAACAGAGCCAGTCTTCAAAGACTGGGAGAGGTACACAGTTCCTCAAATGTATAGACACCAACACAAGGACACAGCATGATAAATAATCAATGAAATATATCACCACCAAAAGAAACCAATGACACTTCAATAAGTGACCCTAAAAAATAGGAACTTATGAATTTCCTGACAAAGAATTCAGAATAATTCTCTTAAAGAAATATGGTGAACTACAAGACAGATAGACAACTAAATGAAATTAAGAATGTAATGAATGAATAAATAAATAGAGAAGTTTAACAAAGACCTAGAAACCATTAAAAAACAGAGGCCTGGATGGATGGCTCAGCAGGTTGAAGCATCATCTCATATACCAACAATGTTGTGGGTTCGACCCCAGTAACGGCACATACCTAGGTTGTGGGTTCAATCCCCAGTTGGGGCATATATGGGAGGCAACTGATGGAAGTTTCTATCTCAAATTGATGTTTTTCGTTTTTCTCTCTCCCCTTACTCACCCTCTAAAATCAATAAAACATATCCTCAGATGAGGATAAAAAAACCAGAAATCCTAGAGTTGAAGAATATAATGATTGAACTGAAGAACTCATAAAAAGCTTCAACAAGAGACTCAAGCAAGCAGAGAAAGAATTAGTGAACTAGAATACAGGTCATTTGAAATACTCAGTCAGAGGAACAAAATAAGAGAATAAATAAGAGTTAAAAAGCCTACATAAATTATGGGATACCATGAAAAAAATCTATGTAGTATTTGAGTCCCAGAAAGTAAAGAGAAGAAGGGGCAGAAAGATTATTTAAAGAAATAATGGCTTGGAACTTCCCTAATTTGAGAAGAGACTTGGATATATAAGATCATTAAGCTAACAGGTAACTCCAAAAATCTCAAACCAAAACAATTTTCTCCAAGACACATTATAATAAAACTAGCAAAGCTCACACACAAAGAGAGAATTTTAAAATCAGTAAGAAGAATTCCTTGCATATAAGGAACCCCCATAAAGCTACCAGCAGACTTTTTAACAGAGACCTTGCATGTCAGGAGAGTGGGATGCTATACTCAAAGTGGTGAAATAAAAATTGTGTCCAAGTTGCCTTTCAGAAATGAGAGAGACTTATAACCAAATGAACAAAAGCAGAGGGAACTCATCATCACTAGATCTATCTTTACAAGAAATTCTGAAAGAAGTTTTTCAAAATAAATCAAGAGATGCTAACTAGCAACATGCAAACATAAGAAAATATAAAACATACTAGAGAAGGTAACTATATAATAAAATTCAGAATACTTTAATATTGTGATACGGTGGTGTGTTAATCACTTTAGTATAAAAGTTATAAGACAAAAGTATTAAAAATAAGTATAATTATAATAATTTGTTAATGAATACATAATATATAAAGAGGTAAATTGTAACATCAAAAACAAAATTATGGGGAGTGTAAATGGATAGACTTTTTACATGCAATTGAAGTTAAGTTGCTATTAGCTAAAAATAGACTGTTTCTGTAAGATGTTTTATGTAAGCAAAAACCTATAGTAGATACACAAAAGAGGGAAGGGAATGAAACCACACCACTACACAAAATCATCAATTCACAAAGACAGCAAGAGGAAGAAGGAAGAAGGAATAAAGCAACTACAAAAGAGAATACAGACTTCTTGCCAAGATAGAGGCGTAGGTAGACACACTGTGCCTCCTCGCACAACCAAAAGAAGGACAACAACAAATTTAAAAACAAAAACCAACCAGAAGTGACAGAAAATCAAACTGTATGGAAGTCTGACAACCAAGGAGTTAAAGAAGACACATTCATCCAGACTGGTAGGAGGGGAGGAGATGGGTAGCCAGATGGAGAGGACTCTCTGCAAGTTGGTGGCTGGTGGACCTTGCGAGGGAATGGATTTTGGACAGGGCAGTCCCACGTTCACGTGCAGATAAACTGGGAGGAACAACTGGGGAGTGAGACAGATCGCGCAACCCAGAGTTTCAGTGCGGGGAAAATGAAGCCTCAAACCTCTGACTGAAAACACCTGTGGGAGTTGAGGCAGCGGGGGGAGAAACTCCCAGCATCACAGGAAGTTCGTTGGAGAGACCCACAGGGTCCTAGAACATACACAAGCCCACCCACCCAGGAATGAGCACCAGAAGTCCCAATTTGATTGTGGGTAGTGGGGGAAGTGACTGAAAACCGGCAGAGAGCAGAGCAAGCAGCACTCTTCCCTCTCAGGCCCCTCCTCCACATAGTGTCACAACGCTGCAATGTAGGTTGCTTCACCCTGGTGAACACCTAAGGCTCCTCCCCTTACTACGTAACAGGCATGCCAAGACAAAAAAAAAGGCCCAAATGAAAGAACAGATCAAAGCTCCAGAAAAAATACAACTAAGCCATGAAGAGATAGCCAACCTATCAGTTGCAGAGTTCAAAACACTGGTAATCAGGATGCTCACAAAATTGGTTGAATATGCTTGCAAATTACAGGAAAAAAATGAAGGCTATGCTAAGTGAAATAAAGGAAAATGTACAGGGAACCAACAGTGATGGGAAGGAAACCGGGACTCAAATCAATGGTGTGGACCAGAAGGAAGAAATAAACATTCAACCAGAACAGAATGAAGAAACAAGAATTCAAAAAAATGAGGAGAGACCTGGAAACCAACGTCCGAATCATAGGGGTGCCAGAAGGAGAAGAGAAAGAGCAAGAAATTGAAAACTTGACTTCCAGCCAAGACAGAGGCATAGGAAGACACACTGCGCCTCCTCGCACAACCAAAAGAGGGAAAACAACAACTTAAAAACAAAAAACGAGAACTGACCAAAAATCCAACTGTTTGGAAGTCCCACAACCAAGAAGTTAAAGACGACACGTTCATCCAGACCGGAGCCGGGCAGAGAGCGTGTGGTGAGCCAGTGGTTTGTGGAGCAGTGGGGGCAACGCTGCAGCTGCCTGGAGAGGCCCACGGCTGGCGCACTTGGCGAAACCTGCTGGTGGCCGACCCGGACACACTGGAGCCGAGACTGGTGGACCAGATGGTCCCTTATACACGCGCAGATAGACCGGGAGGAAAAGCTGGGGAGTGGAGCAGACCACGCGGCCTACCAACGCAGGGAAATACAGCCCCAAACCACCACCTGTGGGGGTTGAGGCAGCAGCAGGAGGAACTCCCAGCATCATGGCAGAGTTCACTGGAGAGAACCACAGGGACATTGATCTGCACAGGCCCTCCCAACCACCTGGGAACCAGCGTGGAGGGGCCCAATTTGCTTGTGGGTGTTGTGTGAGGTGACTGGGAGCCTGCGGAGAGCAGAGCAAGCGCCATTGTTCTGTCTCAGGCCCCAACCCCACAGGCAGCGTCACAACACAACGACGTGGGTTACCCCACCCTGGTGAACACCTAAGGCTCTGCCCCTTAAAGTAACAGGCACACAGAGAAAGGGAAGGATGGCCCAAATGAAAGAGCAGATCAAAACTCCAGAAAAAATACAACTAAGCCACGAAGAGATAGCCAACCTATCAGATGCACAGTTCAAAACACTGGTAATCAGGACGCTCACAACATTGGTTGAATTTGGTTGCAAATTAGAGGAAAATATGAAGAATACGCTAAGAGAAATGAGGGGAAATGTACAGAGAACCAATAGTGATGGGAAGGAAACTGGGACTCAAATCAATGGTATGGACCAGAAGGAAGAGAAAAACATTCAACCAGAAAAGAATGAAGAAACAAGAATTCAAAAAAATGAGGAGAGGCTTAGGAACCTCCAGGACATATTTAAACGTCAGAACACCCGGGTCGTAGGGGTGCCAGAGGAGAAGAGGAAAACCAAGGGATCGAAAGCTTATTTGAACAAATAATGAAGGAGAACTTCCCCAATTTGGCAAAGGAAATAGACTTCCAGGAAGTCCAGGGAGCTCAGAGGGGAACACACCAAGACACATCATAATGACATTACCCAAGATTAAAAATAAGGAGAAAATCCTAGAAGCAGCAAGAGAAAAGGAGACAATCACCTACAAAGGAGTTCCCATAAGACTGTCAGGTGATTTCTCAAAAAAACCTTGCAGGCAAGAGGGGGCTGAAAAGAAGTATTCAAAGTCTTGAAAGGCAAGGACCTACATCCAAGATTACTCTATCCAGCAAAGCTATCATTTAGAATGGAAGGACAGATAAAGTGATTCCTGGATAAGGTCAAGTTAAAGGAGTTCATCATCACCAGGCCCTTATTATATGAAATGTTAAAGGGACTCATCTAAGAAAAAAAAGATAAAAAATATGAACAGTAAAATGACAACAAACAGTTATTAACAACCTCGCCTAAAACAAAAACAAAAATAAACTAAGCAAACAACTAGAACAGGTACTGAATCACAGAAATGGAGATCACATGGAGGGTTAACAGTGGGGGAGTGGGAGGGGGAGGGCGGGGAAAAGGTACAGAGAATAAGTAGCATAAATGGTAGGTAGAAAATAGACAGGGGGAGGTTAAGAATAGTATAGGAAATATCAAAGCCAAAGATCTTATATGTATGACCATGGACATGAACTAAAGGGAGGGAATGTGGGTGGAAGGGGGTATGCAGGGCGGAGGGAATAAAGGGGGGAAAATGGGACAACTGTAATAGCATAATCAATAAAATATATTAAAAATAAATAAAGAAAAAAAAGACAGAATGCAATAACATTAGTACCTATAAATAATTACTAATTAACCTATCAATATATTTTAAAATATTTCATTTATTTATTTTTAGAGAGAAGTGAAGGGAAGGAGAAACAGAGGGAGGGAAACATCAATGTGTGGTTGCCTCTCACATGCCCCCCTACTGGGGACCTGGCCCACAACCCAGGCATGTGCCCTGACTGGGAATTGAATCTGTGAGCCTTTGGTTCGCAGGCTGGCACTCAATCTACTGAGCCACACCAGCCAGGGCAACCTATCAATATTACTACCTATCAAAAATTACTTTAAGTGTAAATGGATTAAATTATCCAATCAAAAAGCAAATAGTGTCTGAATGGATTAAAAAAAAGTCCTAACTATATCATGCCTAAAAGAGACTCGCTTCAGCTTAAGAACACACTTAGCTTCAAAGTGAAGGGATGGAAAAAGATATTTCATGTATAAGAGAAAATCACAAAGTAACTATACTCAGACAAATCGACTTTAAGTCAAAAACTTTAGCAAAAGATAAAGAAGATCATTATTTAACAACAAAAAGGTCTATTCGTCAAGAAGATATAACAATCATATATGTTTTTACTATCACAGCACCAAAATATATTAAGCAAATATAGATCTACAGGGAGAAATAGACAACCATACAATAATAATAGGGAATTTATACACCACTTTCAATAATGGACAAATTATCCAAACAGAAAATCAACAAGGAAACATTGGAGTTGAAATATCTTAGATCAAATGGACGTAACAGACATACACAGAATATTTCACCCAGCGGCAGTAGAATACACATTCTTCTCAAGTGAACATGCAACATTCTCCAGGATAGATAATGTGTTGCCACAAAACAAACCTTAGCAAATGGTACGGAATTATGATTCAATAACAAAAGGAAAACTGAAAAATTCACAAATATATGGAAATTAAAAATCACATCCCAGGGCTAAACTTAAGTCTAGAGATGGCTCACACAGAGAAGAATGGCAGGTGAGTGGCTTGTGATGCTGACTGGTGTTGATCATCTAAGGCCTGATATACAGTAATGATGGAATCAACACTACCCCCCCACCCCTCAAATCATACCCCTGAATAATGAATGGGTCAAAGAGGACATCAAAAAAATTAAAAAATATCCTAAAACAAATAAAACTAAAACAAAACATAACAAAACTTACGGGATGCAGCAAAGGCAGTTCCAAAGGGGAAGTTCATAGCAATAAATGCCTACATTAAATCATTAAAGGAACCAACCTAACATTACACCTCAAGGAACTAAAACCAAAACCAAAACCAAACAAAACAAAAGACTAAGCCCAAAGTTAGCAGAAAGAAATAACAAAGAAAAATACCACAAAAACCAGAGAAGAAATCAATGAAACAGAAACTAGAAAAACAATAGGAAATATCCATGAAAATAAGTTAGTTTTTTGTAAAGATAGACAAATTTTCAGGTAGATTATCTGGGTAAAAAAAAAAAAAAGATTAGACTCAAATAAAATAAGAAATGAAAACCATCAACCTTCCAGGGAAAAAAAGGGGGGAAAAGCTCCTTGGCACTGGTTTTGGCAATGACTTTTTGGATATGATACCTACAAGGAACAAAATAAAAACTAAACAAGTGGGACTATATCAAACTACAAAGCTTCTGCATAGCAAAAGAGATTATCAACAAAGTGACAAGACAACCAGCAAAATAAGAGAAAAATTTGCAAATCATATTAGAGAAAATTTTAAACCAATACAAGTAAAATACCATACCGATCCAGTTATAGAGAATTTCTCTTACCAATCATATCCTACAGCAAAAGATGTTTCAATTACAGGAGCAATGAGTTTTGCAGCTGTCATGATGTATTTTTCTGCCATGGCTTTTCTATGTCAAACAAACAACAAAAAATTATAAAGAAACATGGTATAAAATTAAAAATAAAAACAACTTAAGTGTTGCCCTGCCCAGTGTGGTTCAGTTGGTTGGAGCATTGTCCCATAGACCAAAAGGCCATGGGTTCAATTATTGGTCAGGGCACATAACCAGGTTGTGCATTCATTCCCTTGTCTGGGCATATACAATAAGGTAACCGATCTGTGTTTCTTACATCGATATTTCAAAATCTCTCTCTCTCTCTTCCTTCTTCTCTCCCTCCCTCCTTCCTTCTCTCTCCATCTCTAAAAGCAATGAGGAAATATCTTGAGTGAGGATTTTTTGAAAATTTAAGTGTGAATGTTATCTATCAAAGCTAACATACAATGAAGCCTACTGAATGGTGGACAGCTATACTAGAAATCTCTAAGTCAGGCTGAATACCATGACTAGGAAATGAAAGCCATGACTGCCTTCTGAGCCAACAGTTAGCTTATCATTTATGTTACATGTTGACAAATGAAAGGAAGAAAGAGGCACTAGAGAGAAAAAAGGCTCTGTAGCTGACATTACATAACCTGTATTGTCTGTGACATGGCAGGAAATGGCCATTAAAAAAAAAGTGTATAGATTTGCCTCATCTATGCCTTTTATTCATATAAGTAGAATCATAGAATATTGATCATTTGTGACTGGCTTCTTTTATTGATATTTATCATAATGTTTCACGGTTTATGTGTATTGTAGCACATACCAGTATTTAATTCTTTTTTTTGGCTAAATAGTATTCCATTGCATAGACAGACCATATATCATGTATCCATCAGTTGTGAAAACTTCAGCTGTTTCCACTTTTTATTTGTTATGAATAATACTGCCATAAACATTCATATATAATTATTGTGTGGACATATGCTCTAATTTCCTTTGGGTACATACATAGGAGGGAAATTGCTGGTTTAATCTTTTGAAGAATTTCCATTCTGTTTTCCAAAGTGGCTGTACCATTTTACATTCCCAAATTAATATATGAGATTTCAACTCTACATCCTCACCAATACTTGTCATTACACCTGTCTTTTTTATTACAGTCATACCAGTGGGTGTGAAGTGGTATCTCATGGTGGGGTTGAGTTGCATTTCCCTAGTGAGCACAGAAGTTAAGCATCTTGTATTGTGCTTATTAGGCATTTGCATATCTATTCTGAAGAAATGTTTATTCAGATCCTTTGTACATTTGTATTGGATTTTAGGCTTCTAATTATTGAACTGGAAGAGTTCTTTGTATATTGTCAAAGTAAGTCCCTTCTTGGATACATGGTTTGCAAACACTGTCTCCCATTCTGTGCATTGTTTTTTCACTTTCTTGATGATATCCTTTGAAGAACAAAAGTTTTTTAACTCTGATGAAGTCCAATTCACCTATTTTTTCCTTTTCATATGCTTTTGGTATCAAATCTAAGAAGCCATTGCCTAACACAAGGTCAATAATATTTACTTCTATGTTTTTTCCCTAAGAATTTTATAGGTCTAGCCCTTACATTTAACTCCACAATCCATTCTGAAGTAATTTTTGTGTTTGGTGTGAGAGATCCAGCTTCATTCTTTTGTATGAGGATATCTATTGTCCCAACATGATTTGTTGAAAAAGCAATCTTTTCCCCCATGGAATTGTATTGGTACCTTTATTGACTATAGATGTAAGAATTTATTTCTGAATTCTCAATTCCATTTCAACAATTTGTATTTCTATCTCTATGTTATTAGATTAAGTACTACCACACTGTCTTGATTGCTGTAGATTTATAGTTTTTTATAGTTTGAGCCCTCCAACTTTGTCTTCTTTTATAACATTTTTTTGGCTATTCTGAATCCCTTATATTTCCATATAAATTCTGGAACCAACTTATCACTTTCTTTAAAAATACTAATGACCTGCTGGCATGGCTCAGTGGACTGAGTGCTGGCCTTCAAACCAAAGGGTCACAGGTCAATTCCCAGTCTAGAGCACATGCCTGGGTTGCTGGCCAGGTCCCCGGTAGGGGGCATGTGGTTACAATGAGAGGCAACCACACATTGATGTTTCTCTCCCTCTGTTTCTCCCTCCCTTCCCTTCTTTATAAAAGTAAATAAATAAAATCTTGAAAAAAAATACTGATGGGATTATGATAGTGATTACATTGAATCTATAAAGTAATTTGGGGAGCACTGCAATCTTAGTAACATTATGTGCCTACCATTAACATGTGATATCATTCCATTTATGTAAAACTTCTTTTAAAAAATGTGTTATGGTTTTTAGAGCATAAGTTTTGCATTTCATTAGTTACATTTATTCCTAATTATTTTATGCTATTGTAAATGTAATTTTCTTTAATTTTCATATAGTTCATTGGTGTAGTATATTTCTATAGTATACTATTGACTTTTGTGTATTGATATTTTACTCTGCAACCTTGCTGAACTCATTTATTAGTGATAATCATTTTTTATCAGATTCTAAAATTTTATGTTGGATATTCTGTATTCAAGATCATGTGATCTGTAAACAGAGGTAGTTTCATTTCTTCCTTTCCAATCTGGATGTGTCTTACCCCCTTTTCTTGCCTAATTTCCACAGCTAGAACATCCAGCACATGTTGAATAGACCTGGTGAGAGTAGGCGCCCTTCTCTTAATCCTAACCTGAGGGAGAAAGTATTCAGTCTTCCATCATCAAGTGTGATGTCAAACTGGGTTTGTCACAGATGTCCGTTACTAGATTCAGGCACTTCCTTTCCACTCATAACTTTAAAGGACATTTTTGTGTTTATCATGAAAGCATTTTGAATTTTGTCTAAACTTTTTTTGTTTATACTGACATGATCATGCTGTTTTTGTCCCTTATTCTATTCATATCCTGTATTGTATTAACTAATTTTTAGGTGGTAAACCAATCTTGCATTCCTAGAATAAATCCTACTTGGTCATGGTACATAATCTTCTTTATATTTTGATGGTATTTTGGTTCACTAGTATTTCTTATAGATTTTTGCATCTCTATTCATAAGATATTGGTCTATAGTTTTCCTCCACCCTCCTTTTAGGTACAGTTTTATTTTGATATCAGGGTAACACTAGCTTTATAAAATAAACTATTTTTTTCTGGAAGAGATTGTACAGAACTGATGTGAATTCTTCTTTAAACATTTGCCAGAATTTTCTTTTTTCTTTTTTTTTCTATGTTTTTGTGGGGTTTTTTTTAAAGATTTTATTTATTTATTATTAGAAAGAGGGGGAGGGAGGGAGACAGAGAGGGAGAGTAACAGCAATGTATGGTTGCCTCTCACATGGCCCTCACGGGGACCTGGCCCGCAACCCAGGCATGTGCCCTGACTGGGAACTGAACTGGGACCCTTTGGTTCCCAGCCCATGCTCAATCCACTGAGCTACACCAGCCAGGGCCAGAACTTTCTAGTAAAACATTTTGTGCCTGGAGCTTTCTTTCTTGGGAGATTTAAATTATAAATTCAATTTCCCTAAAGTATAGAGAATTTGAAGAGCTCTAAATGCTCTATTTCATATAACGTGAGTTGTGGTAGTTTCCTTTTTCAACAAAATGGCCTATTTAGTCTAAGTTGTCAAATTTATATATATAGGGGTGTTTTTAGTATCCTCTTCTTATCATTTTAATGTCTACAGGGTCAGTAGTGAGAGCCCCTGTTTTGTTCCTGATATCGGTAATTTGTGTCTTCCCTTTTTTTGTCAGTTGTGTTAGAAGTATTTCATTGATGTTATCTATTGTTTCTATCTCCATTGTCAATGATTTCTGTTCTTTATTATTTCTTTCCTTCTGTTTCCTTTCTGCTGATTTTTTCCTTCTTTTTCTAGGTTCTTCAGCTGGGAGTTTAGGTTACTGATTTAAGACTTTTCCACTTTTACTGTAATCACTTTTCCTTTACGTGTTGTTATTCTCTGCCTCATTTCAAGACATGTTATTTACTTTTCAGAAGTTTAATCATGATATATCTTGACATGATTTCCTTGGGTTTATCCTCTTTGGAATTCACTCAGTTTCTTGCATCGTAAATATTTTTTTGCCAAGTTTAGGGAGTTACCAGCCATTATTTCTTTAGCTCAATCTTTTTTTCCTATCCTTCCCAGACACTAATGACACAAACGTTAGATCTTATGTTAAAGTCCCAGATGTCCTGAGGCTCTGTTGTTTTTTTTTTTAGTCTATTTTCCCTCTGTTGTTCAGATTGGGTAATTTCCAACTTCTATCTTCTAGTTCACTGAATCTTTCCTCTCTCTCCTTCATTCTCCTATTGAGCCCATCCACTGAGCTTTCTATTTCAGTTTTTATAATTTTTAGTTCTAAAATTTTCATTTGGCTCTTTTTTATCACTTCTATTTCTTTGTTGAAACTATTGCTTTTCTAAGGGTTTCTATTTTTTAATGTATTTTAAGCATGTTCATAATTGCTTCTTGAAGTTTTTAAAAAAATTAAAGATTTTATTCATTTATTTTTAGACAGAGAATGGGGGGAGAGTTGAGGGAGAGAAACATCAATGTGTGGTTGCCTCTTGTGCACCACCCACTGGGGACCTGGCTGGCAACCCGAACATGTGCCTTGACTGGGAATCCAACGCTTCGGTTTGCAGGCTGGCGTTCAATCCACTGAGCCATACCAGTCAGGCTTGAAGCTTTTTTAAAAACACATTTGCTTTAAAGATAATTCTAACACCTCTGTCATCTCAATGTTGGCATCTATTGATTGCCTTTTTCTGTTCAATTTAAAATCTTTGTATGATGAACTTTTTTTTTTAATCAAAACTTGAACATTTTGCATTATGAGACTGATTTTTATTTGTCTTTTGTTTTGGCTGACATTTTTGACATTGCTCTGGCAGGGGAAGAAGAGACACCACCTCATTATTGCCATTTAAAAGAAGTCCAGTTTTCCCACATGTCCTCTTTGACACCCAAGTTAGGTGAGGGTCATTGTTTCTGCTGGGTGGGGTGAGTTCCTGCTTCCACCATGGTCCCTACTGATACCACAGTGGGGTTGCCTTGTCACTGCTGATAATGAAATTCCTAACTTTCCACTACCTCCCCTGACACCACCCCAGGTGAGAGGGGGAAGTGACTCCTTATTACTTAGGGTGGGGGGGGAGGATTCCAGGCTCCCCATGTGCTGTCTGCTGAAACCACGGAGTGGTAAGACTCATGAAGGGTCTTTGCAGATTAAAATCATGGCTCCCTATTTGGCCTCTTGGGGTACTGGGTGTCTCCTTATAGTCTTATGAGGGTGGAGGTCTGGCTTTCTCTCACTTGGTGTTTGCTGGCATGTGTAAGGGTGGGGCCAGTATTTCTTTCTGTGGTATTTGTCATAAAGTTTTCTGTCTTGCTGGCCCACCCCTTTCCTTGTCTGTTAGCTAAAGAAAGAAGGCTTTTTGTTTGTTAAATGTATCCATGAGCATGTTCTGCTTTCCAGCTTCTGGGAAACATGAGGGAAACTCACTGCCATGTTGTTCTGTAGGTCCTGAGGTCGCTCGATCTTCCCTTTTCTTTCCACCTTTCTTACATATTTTTTACATATAATTTCTAGGGTTTTTATTTGGACTTGGTGGAAAGAACAGGGGAAAGTGCATCTACTCTATCTTCCTAGAAGAAGTCTCCATTTTATTGTTTGATTGATTTTTAGAGAGTAAGGGAGAGAGATTGAGATCAGTTTGTCGTTCTACTTATTTATGCATTCATCAGTTGCTTCTTGTATGTGCCCTGACTGGAGATTGAACCTGCAACCTAGGTGTATTGGGACGATACTCTAACCCACTAAGCTACCTGGCCAGGACCTCTGTTTTATTTTAAATGTTAAACTACTTCCTAAAGATTAAGGGCCCTCCCTATATATAATGAAGTATCATTCAAAGTTAAAAAGGAAGGAGATTTTGACACATGATAAAACACAGATGAACCTGGAGGACATTATGCTAAATGATAATGAAAGTCACAAAAGGACAAATAATGGGATTCCACCTATATGAAGTCACTAGAGCAGACAAATTCATAGACACAAAATAGAAAGGTGGGTGCCAGGGACTGGGGAGGCAGTGCTTGAGAGTTGTTTTAAATGGGTACAGAGTTTCAGTTTGGGACGATGAAGAGGTTCTTGTTATAAATCATTGTGAATGCACTTAACACTACCGAACTATGAAGAATTATGCACCATGGTTAAGATGGTAAATTTTAAGTTATGTGTATTTTACCACAACTTAAAAGAAACTAAGGGCCCTGTACATCATGTGATATACTACTAATATACCTGCTGCATATTCAACAAATATTAAAAGTTCCAAAACATACTTGGCAGAGACTAGGTATCTATTACTGGAGAAAGGAAGAAATAAAATAAATAGAAAGAATTTTGTCTTCGAGAGTTGCAGTTTCATGGGAGGCTGGACAAAAATGCATAAAGATATAACTAAAAAAATAAAGGTAATACAAACAAAATTCCAATACTGCACCAAATGCAGAGAGAAAGTGAGTTACAAAGAAATAGTAAATGAGTAAGAATAACTGGAATCAACATAAGCACTGAGATTATTGTGAAAAAGAAAAGAGAACCCAGTAAAGTACAGCAGTGAAGAAACAACAGGACTATTCAAGAAATATAGTCCAGATAATGCGTTTTAAATAAAATAATCCGTTGCCTATTCAACTCTTTTATACAAATTTAACCTACTTTATCTGGTTTTAATTATTAAGTGCTCCAAATATTACCTTTCACGTTCCATTTTCCTTAGGTGATCATTTTTTATAGCTTCAATCACTAAATTAGTATGTGGATCATCCTGAAAAAATGAAATTGGAAAAAAAATCAATAATTCAGAAGTAAACACTAAGAACTTAGATTTCTAATCAACCTCACCATTAACTAGTTGTAGGAAATGAACCATAATTAACTTTCCTACACCATTTTCCCTTAAGTAGAACATTTTTCCTTATTTCTAATTACCTGTCACATTCTCCAGTGAAGTAACACCGATTTTTTAAAAAATGTTTTATTGAATTTATTGGGGTGACGCTAGTTCACAAAACTATATAGTTTTCAAGTGTACAAATCAATAAAACATCATTGGCACACTGCATCACATGCCCATTGATCCAAGCAAAACCTCTTTCCATCCTATTTCCCCCACCCCTTTGCCCACCTCCACCTACCCCCTCCCCCTTTACCTCTGGATATCACCACTCTATTGTCTATGTCTTTGTGTTATATATACATAATATGCGTTTTATTGCTTAACCCCTTCGCCTTCTTCCATTCAGTTCCCCAGCCTCTTCCCCTCTGACAGCTGTCAGTCTGTTTGCTGTAACCATGCCTCTGTTTATATTTTGTTTGTCAATTTATTTTGTTCTTTAGATTCTATGTATAAGTGAGATCATATGCTATTTGTCTTTCTCTGACTGGCTTATTTCACTTAGCATAACAATTTTTAGGTTGATCGATGCTGTCAAAAAAGAAAAGATTTCCATTTTTTTATGGCCAACTAGTATTCCATTGTGTAACTGTACCAGAACTTTTTCATCCATTCACCTACTGATGGGCACTCGGGCTGTTTCCAGATCTTAGCTATTGTAAATAATACTGCAATGTACCTAAGAGTGCATATATTCTTTTGAATTACTGTTTATGGCTTTCTTAGGATATATTCCCAAGTGGGATTTCTAGGTTATAAGGCAGATCCATTTGTAATTTTTTGAGAAAACTCCACATCGTTTTTCACAGTAGCTGTACCAGTCTGCATTCCCACCAACAGTGTATGAAGTTTCCTTTTCTCCACATCCTGACCAGCACTTGTTTGCTGATTTATTGATGGTAGCCATTCTGACAGGTGTGAGGTTAAATTTCATTTTGATTTTAATTTGTATCTCTCTGATCATTGTGATCTTGAGCATTTTTTTCATAGGTCTGTTGGCCATCTGTACATACTCTTTGGCGAAGTGAGTATTTAGGTCATTTGCCCATTTTTTAATTGGATTGTCTTCCTAGTGTTGAGTTGTATTAAGTTTTTTATACGTTTTGGAAACTAACCCCTTACCAGATGTATCATTAGCAAAGATGTTCTCCCATGCAGTGGGTTGCCTTTTCATTTTGTGAATGGTTTCTTTTGCTGTGCAAAAGATTTTTAATTTGATGTAGTCCCATTTGTTTATGGTTTTCTTGCCTGAGGAAATATATCAGCCTATATACTGCCTATGTTTTCTTCTATGATTTTTATGGTTTCATGACTTACATTTAAGTCTTTGACCAGTTTTGAGTTTATTCTTGTATATGGTGTAAGTTGGTGGTCTAGTTTCATTTTTTTGGCATATCTAATTTTCCCAACATCATTTATTGAAAAGACTGTCTTTATTCCATTGTATGCTCTTGCCTCCTTTGTTAAGTAATAATTGACCATAAAGACATTTATTTCTGAGCTCTCTGTTCTGTTCCATTGATCTATATGCCTGTTCTTTTTTTTTCAATACACGGCTTTTATTGCATCTTTAAAATTACACAAATAAATGTAAGCTGTGTATCATTCAGCACCTTGCTGTTTCTATAGCTGGACAACTTAGAATTTATTCTTCAGCCAGCTGAACTGTTCTTTTTTCAGAAACACAGATACCATTAGAAAATTCTCTGATATCCTTTTTTTAAAGTGTTGTGGCTTGCTGGATTAAAGCAGCTGAATTTGATACAAATTCAATATCATTTCCTTCCAGAATCAACTTATCTTTCTGGGCCTGAGATACTGAACAAGCAACGCCTGACCACATCTAAACTCTGTGGATGTATTTTTCACCCAAGAAATTTCTGATTTCAAGAAGAGAACCATTCTCCTGAATAACAGCGTTGATGGGGAAGTGAGTATACACAGACTTCATCTTGTAGCAGAAGCTCAGGGTAACGTCCTTGATCACGTTCTGTACATAACCTAAGATAGTGCGAATGGTGGCC
The DNA here is from genome assembly GCA_004026765.1 of Micronycteris hirsuta. Taxonomy (NCBI): domain Eukaryota; kingdom Metazoa; phylum Chordata; class Mammalia; order Chiroptera; family Phyllostomidae; genus Micronycteris; species Micronycteris hirsuta. Next base: position 20,565 of record PVJI01013287.1, read on the forward strand.
AGTTCCTTTCTATTTCCTCACTATTTATCAGCCCAGAGACTCTTCTTTTTCTTTCCAAGAAGACTGAGTTCTACATTGATGTGGCTTAAGTTCTTCCACAGGGTGCCTCGGGGGCCTTTTACAATAACTGTGCGCCCCTTCAGAATGATGTTGACAGTCTAATTGCTGAGAATGGTCTTCATCCTTGCAGTAGAAGTGGCAAAGAGAGCTATATGTCTATTCTGATGGCAGTATCAGGCTGTTTTCATTACAACAGCCTGTATTATAGTCTTATATCAGACATTGTGAACGCTCCAACTTTGTTCTTTCAAGATCATTGAGGCTATTTGGGATTTTTGTTGTTGTTGCTATTTCATATACATTTTTGGAGTATTTATTCTACATCTGTGGAATATGCCATTGGTATTTCAATAGGAATTGAGCTGAATCTATAGATTGCTTTGTGTAGTTTGGACATTTTAATGTTAATTCTTCCAGTCCATGAACATGGTAATTGCTTCCACTTGTTTTATCCTCCTCAATATCTTTCTTCAGTATACTATAATCTTCCAAGTACAGGTCTTTTACCTCCTTGGCTAAATTTATTCCTGTATTTTTGTTGTTGTTGTTGCAATAGTAAATAGGATTGTTTTCTCAATTTCTCTAATAGTTCATTATTGGTATATAAAAATGCCACTGACTTCTGAATATTAATTTTGTATCCTGCTACTATGCTAAATTCATTTATTAGATCTAGTAGTTTTTTGGTGGAGTCTTTAGGTTTTTCTGTGTACACTGTCATGTCATCTGCAAATAATGAGTTTTACTTCCTACTTTCCAATTTGGATGGCTTTTATTTCTCTTCTTATCTAATTGCTGTGGCTAGGACTTCCAGTACTATGTTGAGTAAGAATGGTGAAAGCTGACATCTCTGTCTTGTTCCTGATCTTAGGGGAAATGTTTGTATTTTTTGCCCATTGAGTATAATGTTCGCTGCAGGTTTGTCATATATGGCCTTTATTATGTTGAATTATGTTCCCTTTATTCCCACTGTGCTGAAAGTTTTTATCATAATTGGGTGATGTATTTTATCAAATGCTTCTTCGCCATCTATTAATATACTCGTGTGATTTTTATCCTTTATTTTGTTTATGTGATATATTGCACTTATTGATTTGTGCGTATTGTACCAACCTTGCATCCCCAGAATAAATTCTACTTGATCATGGTGTATGATCTTTTTAATGTATTTCTAGACCCAGTTTGCTGATATTTTGCTGAGGATTTTAGCATCTATGTTCATCACGGATATTGGCCTATAAATTTCTTTGTAGTGTCCTTATCTGGTTTTAGATTTACAGTAATGCTGGCCTTGTAAAAATAGCCTGGAAGTCTTCCCTCCTCAAATTTTTTTTAGAATAGTTTGTGAAGAATAGGCGTTAGTTTTTCTTTGAATGTTTGGTAAAATTTCCCTGTGAAGCTACCAGGTCCAGGACTTTTGTTTGCTGGGAGGTTTTTTTTTTTTTTTTATTACTACTTCTATTTCATTAGTTGTAATTGGTCTAGTCAGGTTTTCTGATTCTTCCTAATCCAGTTTTGGAAGATTCTATGTTTCTAGTAATTTATTCATTTCACTCAGGTTGTCCAATTTTTTGACATATAGTTAATAGTATTTTCTTACAATCCTTTGTACTTCTGCGGTGTCAGTATTTACTTTTCCTCTTTCATTTCTGGTATTATTTGGGTCCTCTCTTTTTTTCTTTTTTTTTTTAATTACTTTATTGTTCAATTACAGTTGTCTTCATTCTCTCCCCTCCCCTCCCCCCACCCCCTTTTTTTTTCCTGATGAGTCAGATTAAACATTCATTTATCTTGTTTTTCTTTTCAAAGAACCAGCTCTTGGTTTCTTTGATCTTTGGTAATTTTTTTGTCTCTATGTTATTTATTTCTGCTCTGATCTTTATTTTTTCCTTCCTTCTACTTAACTCCGGGCTTTGTTTTTTGTTCTTTTTGTATTTCTTTTAGGTGTTTGTTTAGATTGTTTATGTGAGACTTTTCTTGCTTTTTGAGGTAGGCCTGTAATTTATGAACTTCCCTCTAGGACGACCTTTGCTGCGTCCCATAGATTTATTTTGTGTTCATTTTAATTTGTTTCCAGGTAACTTTTGATTCCTCTTTGATCTCCCTGTTAACCACTGATCATCTAGTAACATGTTATTTAGCCTGCATGTATTTGAAAGTTTTTCAGTTTTTTTAATCTTTGTTTATTTCTAGTTTGATACTATTGTGGTCAGAGAAGATGCTTGATATGATTTTAATTTTCTTGAATTTATTAAGACTTGTTTTGTGCCCTAACATGTGGTCTATCTTTGAGAATAGAATGTTCCACATACATGAGAAAAATGTATATTTTGCTGCTGAACTAAGACAGATGCTGAGCAGCTGATAAAAAGGTCAGGCTGGACAGAAAATGGCCAGGTACACAGAAACTGTATGATGCTGTTATGTAGAGTGTAGATAGTCAGTTGGAGCACTGGAGAGTCTCCCCCACTGGCCAAGATGGCGGCAGGAGGAGGTTGTTACACTGAGCACCATCAAAAGCTAGAAATATGAATGGATAGAGCCCACATGCCAAAAGGTAGAAATATAAGTTGATAGGGAATAAACATGCCAAAAGCTAGACAGAGGAATGGACAGGGCCCAAATGCACTGAAAGCTTGAAAGTTGAATGAATAGGTCCACTGAGCATACCAAAAGCTAGCAAGATTATTGAATAGCGGGAAAAAAGTGCTCCCCTCCCTATCCCTATAAGAATGGTGGGCTTGAACTAGAAAAGAGATGGTCTTTGAGGCAGCAGTCCATCATTCTCTCAGGTTCTTTGGCACCTGAATAAAACCTCTTTCCTTTTGCACTAGCACCTGACTCATGAGTTTGGCTTTTGTTGCACCAGGCAGTCAAACCTCCATTTTGTTCAGTTATAAGATTATCAATTCTAAACTCAAATACAAATGATACAGTGAGCATTGGTTACATAGCATAAGCCATATCTTCACTCCCTATTAAAAGCATTGATGATTTTTTCACAACACACTTTTCCTCAAAATGAAAGTAATTAATATATAATAGTTAAGGTTTACTCAACACTTACTATACTCCATGTACTGCTTTAAGCATTTCACATGCATTACCTAATTTAATCCTCACAACCATGTAAGGCAGGTTATGACAGTTAATCTTATTTTATATGTAATGGAACTTAGGTACAAGAGAGGAAGAACTGAGTGGTAGAGCCAAGAACAAAGCTGCAATGCCCTTAAAATCTGTTAATAAAATCTATTAAGTTCAACTTATGAAATTAACATTATTATACTATTTTAATTTTTAAATACAGGCAGTTTTACATGGTTTGACTTAAAGTAAAATAGTGGTAAACCAATGAGTTATATATAAAAATATGAAAAATATTTTAAAAGCACTAAGAAAATCTCATTTCAGAAAATACTACTTCTATTTTGGTATACTTCCTTCCAGGTTATGTTCATGTATGAGTGTACATCAGTATTTTTCACTTTTTTTTTTCACTTAACATTACCTAGTATTTCCTCAGGTCTTTGAAAATATGACTTTTGTATTATGCTGCATCCAATGAATAAGGATGAGGAATAGCTTCTTTTCATTCTTGATGTATTTAGTACATGTGATTTTATTTCCCTCTGTTCAATAATGACTACAGGAACAATTTTTAAAAAGGCTTTATATTATTCTTTTCTTTTCTTATTGTTGTTCAATTACAGTTGTTCCCATTTTCCCCCCATTACTCTCCACTGCCCTACCTATGCCCCCATATCCCACAGTCAATCCTCCTCCTGTTATCTTTGTCCATGGGTCCTTTATACATGTTCCTTGAAGTGACCTTCCCTTTTTTTGCCCCATTGTCCCCCTCCCCACTTCCCTCTCAGAGAATATGTATTTTGCTTCTTTGGGATGAAAGGTTCTGTATATAACACTTAAGTACATTTGATCTAGTGAGTTGTAATGTCCCAATATCCTTGTTGAAATTTTCTTTGGAAGATCTATCTATTGTTGACAGTGGGGTATTAAAATCCCCTACTATAAGTGTGTTGCTATCTATATCCTTCATGAAGTCCGTCAAGATTTTCCTTATATATTTGGGTGCTCCTATTTTGGGTTCATATGTTTACAATGTTTATGTCTTCCTGATGGATTCTCCCTTGAGTATTATGAAGTATCCTTCTGTGTCTCTTTTTATGGCCTTTGTTTTGAAGTCTATTTTGTCTGATATAAGTATTGGTACCATGGCTTTTTTTCCCTGTCATTTGCTTGTAATATTTTTTTCCCAGACCTTCACTTTCAGTCTGTGTAGGTCTTTTGTTGTGAGGTGGGTCTCTTGTAGGCAGCACATGTGTGGGTCATGTTTTCTTATCCATTCAGCTACCCTATGCCTTTTGATTGGAGCATTTAATCCATTTACATTTAAGGTTATTATTGATAGGTACTTATTCTTGCCATTTTCACCCTTTGTACCTGTGCTCCTCTCTCTAACTCTTTTTCTTCCTCTTCTTAAAGCAGTCCCTTAGCATATCATGCAATGCTGGTTTGGTGGAGGTGTATTCTTTTAGCCTTCTTTTGTCTGGGAAAACTCCTTATTTCACCTTCCATTTTAAAGGACAACTTTGCTGGGTAGAGTAGTCTTGGTTGCAGGCCTTTGTTTTTCATTAATTGGATTATTTCCTGCCATTCCCTTCTGGTTTGGAGTGTTTCTGTTGAGAAGTCAGCTGCTAGCCTTATCAGAGTTCTCTTTTATGTTACTGTCTATTTCTCCCTTGTTGTCTTTCTCCCTCTCTATATCTTTGGATTTTGCCATTTTAATTATGATGTGTCTTGGAGTGGGCCTCTTTGGGTTCTTCTTGATTGGGACCCTCTGTGCTTCCTGTACTTGTGTCACTTTTTCTCTCATCAAATTAGGTAAGTTTTCCATAATTACTTTTTCAATCAGGTTTTCTATCCCTTGCTCCTCTTCTTTTCCTTCTGGTATCCCTATTATATAGATATTACTATGTTTCATGTTTTCTTGCAGTTCCCTTAACCTTTCTTCATTCTTTCTGAGTTTTTTTCCTTTTCTTGCTCTTTCTGGGAATTTTTTTCGACCTTTTTCTCCAGCTCAGTGATTTGATACTCAGCTTCATCTAGCCTGTTTTTGATTATTTCTACTGTGTTCTTCAATTCAGAAAATGTATTCTTCATTTTCTCCTGGTTCTGTTAGTTTCTATGTCCTTTTTCATGCTGTTCACACTATGTTCCTTGTCACTTCCTTGTGGCTTTTTGTAATTCTCACTGAGCTCATTGAGCTGCCTTATAAGCATTGTTTTGAACTCAATATCTGATAGTTAATACTTGCCTCTATTTCATTTAGCACTCGTTTTGGGGAGTCCTCCCTTCCTTTTGATTCAGGGTTGTTTCTTTGTCCCCCCATTTTAAGACAGACTCTTCTTATTTGCTTCTGCTCCTTAAATGGATCTGCTTTGACTCCCTGTCTTTGTGATGTGAACTTCTGTGGTATGAGACCTGTGTGATTCAGTGGTGCAGTTTCCTTGATCTTCTGAACCTGATGCTCTTGGGATGCCCTTTATCCCATTTATGTTGGCTCTCTAGATGTAACTGGATTTTGATTGTTGTTGGGTCATTCTTTGATGGGTCCTTCCCTCCAGCTGGTTGACTGAGGGTCACTCCACCCACCATGTCTTGTATGCTGTTGTGCAGGTGCTGCCAGAACAAAACCACAAAGCCCAGGAAAAAACCCACACCCACAAAAATAACTCCCCCCGCAATCCTGCTATCAACAGCAAATTAAAGAGTATTAATAAGGAAGTGAAGAGATTATGACTATTATAAGAAAGGAAAGCATATATGAGATGACCTACTAAAGAAAAATAATCTTGAGAGGGTAGAGGAGGAGTGCTAATAAAAGTAGGGAATCTGAGCAATGCAAAGAGGGGATGTAAAAGTTACATCATAAATAAAAAAGGAAATGAAGAAGGCAGAATGGAGTAAGATAAGGGAAGCATACAGTATTAGGTTTAAACACAAGTTGGACCCAAGGAAGCACACACCAAAGCACATCATAATTATATTACCCAAGATTAAAGATAAGGAGTGAATCCTAAAAGCAGCAAGAAAAAAGGAGACAGTTACCTACAAAGAAGTTCCCATAAGATTATCAGCTGATTTCTCAAAAGAAACCTTACAGGCAAGAAAGGGCTGGCAAGAAGTATTAAAAATCATGACAGGCAAGGATCTACACCCAAGATTACACTATCCAGCAAAACTTTCATTTAGAATGGAAGGGCAGATAAAGTGCTTCCCAGATAAGGTCAAGTTAAAGGAGTTCATCATCACCAAGCCCTTATTATATGAAATGTCAAAGGGACTTATCTAAGAAATTGAGCATCACAACTATGAACAAGAAAATGACAAGAAACTCACAAATATCAACAACTGAACTTAAAAATAAAAACCAAGAAAACAAATAGAATAGGAACAGAATTACAGAAATGGAGATCACATGGAGGATTAACAGTGGGGAGGGAGAAGGAGGGGGGAGAATGGGAAAAAGGTACAGGGAATAAAAAGCATAGATGATAGGTACAAAATAGACATTGGAAGGGTAAGAAGAGTATAGGAAATGGAAAGCCAAAGAATTTATATGTACAGCCCATGGACATGAACTAAGGTAGGGGGGACGGCGAATGCTGGAGGGAGAGAGGGTTCAGGGTAGAGGGGAATAAATGGGAGGGGAAAATGAGAGAACTGTAATAGCATAAACAATAAAATATACTTTAAAAAATAAAATAAACAGAGAAAAAGAAAAAGAAAAAAGTAAATAAATAATAAAAAATAGGAACCAAATTGGAGAAAAAGATCCACCACAGCACTACAAACAACAAATGAGCTAAAATTATTATAGATGCGATAGGAATAAGAGAGAAAAAAAGAAAGAAGAGCTTAAGAGATATCTAGAGGAAAAGGAAGTGATTTTGAGATGATAGAGGGAGAGGGAATACTAAGAGTGAAGAAGGAAAACCAAGCTAAGATAGGAAATAATTAAAATTTGAGAGAAAAAAAAAAGAAAAAGAAAAAAGCCAGGAGAAAAGAGGAAAAAAAAAAGAAGAAGAAGAAGAAGCTAAGTCAGGGAAAATTAAAATTTGAGACAAAAAATGTTGGAAAGGGGAACAGTGAAGTTTGAGATTTGAAATACAAAAATAGTGAAAATCTAGAAATAAAATTGGAAAAAATACAACAACTACCCTATCCACAACCAAAAGCAAAGATTGCTAAAGGTGGAGAGAGAACATGGGTATATTAAGAGCAGGAAAAAGAATGTGAGATGAAGGTTGACAAGGAAATTGGTTTTGAGAGCCTGGATGAGGTAGAAATAATAACAATGTGGAACAGAAACAAGGTGTAGCAAAAGAGAAACCAAAATTTAAAATGAAAATAATAGAGGAAAGAAGAAGGTAAAATGGGGTAAGAAGGGAGGAGTAAAATATGTGAACTGAAATAAACGATAATATAAACTCTAATGACTTAATATGTACAAACTTGAAGAAAAAGAAATGAATGTCAAAAAGCTATATAAGAAAGAAAATATTGCAAATCATGGAGAAGACAATGGTGGATTTTATCTCGGTAGCATCTAGTATCTACCACTGTTTTTTCTTTCTGGCTCTGCCTCTGGTGATGTCAAATGGTGACCCCGTCTGGCCTTAGGCAGCCTGTTCAAGCCCACCAGGGATCAGCTGTCTGTGGCTGGCTCCTTTAGTTGTTAATCTAGTCACTTTGCACCCAGCAGTCAAGCTTAAGCATCACAAGGTGGGGCAGAGTCCCTCCTGGGGTGAGGTTATTGCTTCCCCACATGCTGCTGCCACTTGGAGGGGAGTGGTCTGCCTGAGCATGATGGCTGCTGCAGCATGTGGAATGACTCAGCACCAGGATCCCAGAGGCTACTCTCTCAGATCTCTCCGCAAAGTCTCTGTCCACAGGTTCTCCTCAAGCATCCCTAGTCCACTTTGACCCTATCCTTTCCTGGAGCCTGGGGTAAGTGGTTGCAAATGAAGATTTATGCATTGGACTTTTAAACGGCTCTTTGCATCTCCAGCCATCCATCTCTAGCAAGGAGCAACCCAGCCACTTTTTGCAGCTGGATGTTACCTGTATACTTTTTGGACTCTGGTGCTGTAGGCTGGGGATCTCAGCTTAGGGTTTAGACCCCACACTTCTCAGGGGGATCCAACCAGCCACTTAAATATCCCTCTGTCACTTTAGCTGCCACCTGTGGGTGCCAAGCTGGGCCTCTCACATCTCCACCACACTCCCTACCAGTCACGTTGTGCTGAAGCAGATTCCTCTATCTGTCTGAGGTTATAAGGTTCACTCTCACTATAGTTCAGTTGTTTGTCCCAGATGATTTCTCCACAATTTTGTTATAATTCCAGATTGGTCCTGGGAGGAGGTTAGTGTGACTTCCACTTACTCCTCTGCCATCCTGGATCTCCTACTTTATATTACTCTTTAATATATCTTTATATTAAGAATGGCATGTAATCTTGTTTTTCCTAATATTCCCCTTTGTTTTTCTGATTAAAACTGTACAATCTATTTTAACCATACATTCTAGTCCTACTTCAGTGGATTCCTATTCTCAAGCTAATTTAAATAATAAATGAAAATGACAAAACACATTAATTAAACTTATTTAATTGAAACACTTTAGGGCTAGGAGAAACCTAAGAAGTCACACACTCCACCTTTTTCATTTCTGGAAACAGAAAAGCAAGGATAAGTAAGAGCTAGCTACCACAGTCTTTCTCATACTCACACTTGGTGAAATGTATTTATCATCTTCATCAATTTCTAACGGGACAGCAATCAGTTTTTGGAAAGCCTTCTTCATTTTCTCTCGATCTCCAACAGCAAAGTAACTGAGAATGAGGTTGAAGCCAGCCTTCAAGTTTGGTGCCATGCTCATTACGTGCTCAAATGAGTTAATGGCATCAGAGTACTGGCCTGTTTTAATAAATGTAACTCCAATGTTCTGCATAATTTTAATCCTAAAGAGAAATAAAGACGGATCAGCTTAAGTCTGAACTCCTCAGTAGTCAAAACATTCTACAGATAGTTTTCATCTTTTCTTTCCCATTTGACTTTTTTATTTTGTTTTGTTAAAGCTTTACTGAGGCTAAATTCACGTATCATAAAATTTCCTTGTTTTCAGTACTTAATTCAATGATTACTGCTATATTCACACAGTTGTAGAACTATAACCATGGTCTCATTAGTCATTTCCATCACCCTAAAACAACAACAACAAAAACCTGTGCCTATCAGCAGTGACGCCCATTCTTGCCTCCAGCCCTGGGCAACACCACCCTTCTTTCTGTGTTTCTGGAGTTGCCTGTTCTATATGTGGTATATAAGTGGACTCATACAAATGTGATATTTTGTGTTGGTGTCCCTCAATCAGCAGAATAATCTTTTGAATGTTCCTCATATTGTAGCACGGGTCAGCATTTCATTCCTTTTATATTGTCAAATCGTATTCTATTGTATGAACACACCTCATTTTATTCATCCACAGCCTACGTGATGGACACTGATTGTTCCCACTCTTGGTGATTATGAATGATGCTGCTATGAACATTAGCATATGATCCCTGTGACAATACGTTTTCACTTTCTGGGTTATGTACCTGTGAGTGGTACATACAGTACCACTGGTCATACAATAAATCTGTATTTAATTTTTTAAGATGTCGCCTAATTATTTTTCAAAGTAGATGTACCATTTCACATCATCAATGCATGAAGTTTCCGGTTTCCGATTTCTTTACATCTCTTCAATACTTGTTATTGTCCTTCTTTTAATTACAGACATTCTAGGTTGTGATCCCATCTTACCTAACTACCCATTGACATTATCCCTGTTTCAACTACATTCATTCATTCACAGTTCTCTGACCAGATCATAACCACTGACCTCTCTGACTCTTCTCATGCTGTTCCCTTTGAAATGTTTCCCCTGCTCTCCACTTAAGTGAGCATTCTCCAGTACACCTCCTTCATAATGCCTTTCCTGGCCATTCTTGTCCTCAATGATTATTCCTTCAACTTAATTACTATAGTACCTCTTGAGTCTTGATAATTAAGCACTTAACATGGGCTGTCTAATATTATTACCTTTTCCTAAAATGCTCAAATTCTTGGCTTCACCCAGGTTAAAAGTACTTCAAGGGCACTGTTTTATAAGCCAGATATTTACTGATGATAATAAGATATCATGCATAATTAAAAAATAAATGATCATGGAATGTGGCATTTACAAATGAACTAACTTTCACAGAGAGAGTGTACTGGGCCTGGAGGAAATTAAGACAAGTAAATATCCTGGAAACCTGTTTCTAAGGTTATTACCAGTCCATAAGGTAATTTACTGTGTCTGCTCTTGAAATATTGTAGGAATAGAAAGTGTCCCAGTTTCCCCCTCCAACCTCCTCTTCTAAGATTCAGAAGCAACCCCTCCCTCCCCCATGATTTCACTCCCAATCTATAGCAAAATGTTTAAGGGTCTGATTTCTAGCCTTACATTCTAGAGTCTGGTGTGTCAGAAAGGACAAAATTTTGATTTTTGTGTGCAGTTAGCTGTATTTGGTAGTTATCCTTTCTGTACGCCAAGTAGCTTAGTTTTATTTCAATTGATCACATATTATGCCTTTAACTTGTCATTATACAAATGTGTACAAGTACAGACATGACACAAATCTAACACCTCTTGTGTACAAACACCTCAAAATGTTCAACTCACTGACAACATGTCAGAAGAGTCATCTTGTTTCTGAGATACAACACAAAATTTTACAAAGTTATCATTATGTAAACTCACCTCATTTCTTTATGGACACTTGGAATTTGATCTAACGCCATCCGGTAGAATTTAATGGCTTTGGAATAATTTCTTTGCTTTAAATAAATATTTCCCATATTCACTTTCAATCTTCCTAATTTAAAAAAAATGGATGAATGTAAAATAGTCTATGTTTTTCATTTTGTCTATATTTTATATAACCTTAATTCATATTCTTTGATGCTTTTCTCAAGTTATAAAGGTTCAGACACTACTTAAGATTCTCCCTTTAAAACAGTCATACTATTTTCATGTATCCACACACTAATTCTATGTGGAAATGGAACTGAAGACAGATGGATTCCTAAAAATCTACCTTAAAAAAACCTGATTTGCCTTAGAAAACCGGAGTTGTGTTATTCTAAGAAAACATGGGACTTTAAAATTAGACTCAGAAATGTCGTACACATTTTAATGATATTAATAAACTTTAATACTGCTACCAAAAATTACACAATAATATGCATACTAGATATAAACTATATCCTCTTGGGGATGAATTATACAAGAGGAAACATGCTCGATGTAGTTGCCATGACTCATTCTACTTGTGATGACAGAACACATATTTTGTTTACTATTAGGTAATATACTGGGTTGGCCAAAAAGTCTGTTATGTTTTTTCCGTACAATGGCTCTAGTAGTGCTTAGTTATCTTTAACTTCACTCAAAACAATTTTGTTAACTTGTACTGTGGCAGCTGTCATATCAGCATGCATTTAAACAAATCTTATAAAAATTGGTGAATTTTTGCACAGACATTTTAATATTGAAGATGGAAAAACACGTGCAACATAATGCATATTATGCTTTATTATTTCAAGAAAGGTAAAAATGCAACTGAAATGCAAAACAAAGGGGTTTTTTTTGGAGTGCATGGAGGAGGTGCTGTGACTGATCAAACGTTTCAAAAGTGGTTTGCAGAGTTTCTTGGTACTGTTGACATTTTGGCCAAATAATCCATTGCTGTGGGGCTGTCTAATGCATTGGAAGATGTTTAGCAGCACCCCTGGCCTCTACCTACTAGAAGCCAATAGCAGGAGGTAGCTGACATATTCAAAATATCCAGATCAATAAAGTTATTGGTAAAAATGAAAAATTTGTCTTTTATTTCATGAAAAAAACATAACGGACTTTTTGGCCAACCCAATACCTCATACCAACTGTATTTCCTCATTTGAATTTATGTGGATTTTCATATAAATAGTACCATTAAACATGACACCTCTATATAAATACAAATTTACTTTAAGGCATAGACCATTTCAGTGTAAGAAACCATAAAGTAAGGAAACATAAATGAACACTACAAAACAACTATATTTATTAGACAAACTGACTATAAACACCTACCTGCATTGGTAAACATCTTATTTTTTACTATAACTTGATATGTGTTTAGTGCTTCTGCATACATTTCATTAGCTGAATACTGACTGGCCAAGTTGAAAAGAACCTAAAGGGAAAAAATATTGCAAAAGACACATAATGACCATTTTGGGCCCCTTTTGCCTATAATCTTTCTAGAGATTAAAGTCCTATAACAAAGCTACTTATAACAAGACACCCAACCAATTAGGAAATGAAGTAGACAGAGAAAATCTTGCATTCCAAATGAACCAGAACATTCAGATAGGTTAAGGCTGACCTCTTAATTTTCTACATATTCTTTCTAATTTAGGTAGTATTTGCCATCCATTAACCTCAGGAAGACCTACAAAGAATAATCGTGTCTTGTTAATGTTTCTGGTGATAGAAGGAATAAGGAAGGTAGTGAACCAAATTCTTTTTCTAAGTATAAATTACATTTCAAGTAGAAATATCTTAAACCTTTATTTGAATAGTAATTCTCTATATGTAAAATTATAGTTTAAACGGAAGGATTGAGCAAAAAAGAAAAAAAGAAAAAACTTACAGACATGGATAACAGTATGGTGATTGCAGAGGGGAAGGGGTTAGGTGCAGGAAAAAGAGGGTATGGGGGATAAATGGTAATGAAAAAAATATAATAAAACCTCATATCAAAAAATAATCTAGGCTATTAAGTTATAGCAAATTATCTCTAGAGGTAAAAATATGATCATTAAAATTGATAATGGAACTTAAAATACTAGCTCTAAAAAGAAAACATCTAAAAATTCTTATTCAGTTTCAAATGTCCTTTTTTCCATGGGTTTGGCATATGAAGACTTTTCCACTGAAAATACACCCTTTTACACAGCACTATCAACATCAAGGAACTGTCTTGAAAATCACAGGCCAAAAGTCCACATAAGGACCTCATCAAAGTAATCATATTGAACAGAGCATAAATATTAGCAGTCTTCGAGAAAGAGAGTCATTCATTGGCTGGTGGGTCTGTGAGTACTTTACTAAGTTATTAAAAACAACAAACTAAATAAAAGACCTTTGCACAGACTAAAGCTGAGTGTGTCTCATGAAGTCTTGTTCAAAGAAAGGTTATTATTAATCTAATTCTAGGCATCGGAGGTTCATTAAGATTTTAAAAATAAAAGGAAACATGAAATAAAAAAGGTAAAAGACTTCTGGAATCTGCAAATCCTAGCCAAAGCATTTTTACACAACAGACAATTCATACTTACTGAGTACGTTAAGTCCAGATTGATGTTTTCTGGAGATGTCACCTGCTCACGTTGTCTCACCAACACTCTCTCTTTTCTTCCTGCATCTTTCGCCTTTTCTAAGGCCTAAAATAAAGTTTACACTCTGAGCATTCATTATGAGTATCTGTGCACTTGGGAAGCACCTGCATGTAGATGAGCTGAATACAGTATCCAACGCTGGATGCCCAGGGCCAGCAGTACCCTAATCACAGACTCCCCTTGACAACAAACCCAGACCATTTGTTTAAAGTGGAGCTCCCCACCATAAAAATATGTGCTTATTCTTGGAGGGACAAAATGTACAGAAGTTTTGCCCCAAGTCCTGTCTCTTCATCACTACTCCTTGCACGACTTTTAGGTTTGACCATCTTTGATTTTTTTTTCTCCCACTTCCAAATCTTTGGAATTTTTAATTCCATCTTGTGAGATAAGAATTTAGATGGATTTGTTTTTGTTTCTGGGATGCCCCAAATCCAAACAAGTCATGGGATAACTGCTAGTCAGTGTTACAGCAGATGCTTAGTTTGGCTCTCACATTCTACTCAGAATGCCAGGAACCTTTGATTTCTACTGAGAGACTACGTACAGACAGATTAATTCAACAGGAGATTTTGTTTTTTTTAGAACTGGATTTAAAACACCAGTCTTATTTATGAGCAACAAAAGCTTTTCTTTTTTTAACTGATTATGCTACTACAGTTGTCCCAATTTTGTTATCCCCTTTATCCCCCTCCTCCTTGCACCCTACCACCCTCCAGCATTCCCCCCACCCTTAGTTCATCTCCATGGGTCATACATATTAATTCTTTGGCTTCTAAATTATCTACACTATTCTTAATCTCCCCCTGTCTATTCTGTGCCTACCTGTTATGCTTCTTATTCCCTGTACCTTTTCCTCCCATTATCCTCTCCCCTTCCCCACTGATAATCCTCCATGTGATCTCCATTTCTGTGATTCTATTCTTATTGTTTGCTTAGTTTTTGTTTTTTAGTTTCAGTTGTTGATAGTTGTGAGTTTGTTGTCATTTTATTGTTCATATTTTTGATCTTCTTCTATTTCTTAGACAAATCCCTTTGACATTTCATATAATAAGGGCTTGGTGATGATGAACTCCTTTAACTTGACCTTATCTGGGAAGCACTTTGTCTGCCCTTCCATTCTAAATGATAGCTTTGCTGGAATGAGTAATCTTGGATGTAGATCCTTGCCTTTCATGGCTTTGAACACTTCTTTCCAAGCCCTTCTTGCCTTTGAGGTTTCTTCTGAGAAATCAGCTGATAGTCTAATGGGAACTCCTTTGTAGGTAACTCCTTTTCTCTTGCTGTTTTTAAGATTCTCTCCTCATCTTTAATCCTGGGTAACTTAATTATGATGTGTCTTGGTGTGTTGCTGCTTGGGTCCAATTTCTTTGGGACTCTGTGGGCTTCCTGGACTTCCTGGAAGTCTATTTCCTTCACCAGATTGGGGAAGTTTTCCTTCATTATTTGTTCAAATAAGTTTTCAATTTCTTGCTCTTCCTCTTCTCCCTATGATTCAGATGCTGGAGCATTTAAAGTTGTCCCAGAGCTTTCTCAGCCTCTCATTTTTTTTTCCTTAAATATATTTTATTGATTATGCTATTACAGTTGTCCCATTTTCCCCACTTTCTTCCCCTCCACCCCACATCCCCCCCATTCCCCACCCTTTAGTTTTTGTCCATGGGTCACACACATAAGTTCTTTGGTTTCTATATTTCCTATACTATTCTTAACCTCCCCCTGTCTGTTTTCTACCTACCATTTATGCTACTTTTTCTCTGTACTTTTTCCTCCTCACTCCCCCTCCCACTCCCCTGTTGATATCCTTCCATACCTTACATAAATCCCTTTAACATTTCATATAATAAAGGCTGTGTGATGATGAACTCCTTGAACTTGACCTTATCTGAGAAGCACTTTATTAGCCCTTCCATTCTAAATGAAAGTTTGGTAGATAGAGTATTCTTGGATGTAGGTCCTTGCTTTTCATGATTTGGTATACTTCTCTCCAGCCCCTTCTTGCTTGGAAGGTCTCCTTTGAGAAATCAGCTGACAGTCTTATGGGAATTCCTTTGTAGGTAACTGTCTCCTTTTCTCTTGCTGCTTGTAAGATTTCCCTCTTTATCTTTAATCCTGGGTAATGTAATTATGATGTGCCTTGGTGTGTTCCTCTTTGGGTCCCACTTCTTTGGGACTCTCTGAGCTTCCTGGACTTCCTGGAAGTCTATTTCCTTTGCCAGATTGGGGAAATTCTCCTTCATTAGTCTCCTTCAATTTCTTGGTCTCCATCTTCTCCTTCTGGCATCCCTATGATCCAGATGTTGGGCCATTTACAGATATCTCGGAGGTTCCTAAGCCTCTCCTCATTTTTTGAATTCTTGTTTCTTCCTTCTGGTCCACACTGTTGATTTGAGTCCCAGTTTCCTTCTCATCCCTATTGGTTCCCTGCACATTTCCCCTCATTTTCTTTAGCGTATCCTTCATTTGTTCATTTATTTGCATACAACTTTCTTCCAATTTTGTGAGCATCCTGATTACCAGTGTTTTGAACTGTGCATCTGATAGGTTGGCTATCTCCTCGTCCCTTAGTTGTAATTTTTCTGGAGCTCTGTTCTGTTCTTTCATTTGGGCCATTCCTCCCCCGCCCCCCTCTCCATTGGAGCGCCTGTTACTTTAAGGGGAAGAGCCTTAGGTGTTCAACAGTGCGGGGCAACCTATGTTGCTCTGTTGTGACACTTCCTTTCAGGGCGGGGCCTGGGAGGGAGCAATGGCGCTTGCTACATTTACCACCGGCTCCCAATCGCCCTCGCCCCAGCAAGCTCATCTGTGAGGCTGGGAGCTGCTCAGGCCGCTGCCTCAACCCCTTCAGGTGCTTTCAATAGGTGATCTGGGGCTTCCTGTCCCCCGCCCCCCCCACCCCCCAGCAATGGTGGGTTGTGATGGTGGGCCGCACGGTCTGCTCTGCTCCCCAGCTCCTTCTCCCGGTCTATCTGCACTCGAAAAAGGGACTGCCTGGTCCACCAGTCAGCCCCACTGGTTCCCATAGGCTTCTCCGGGTGCACCGGCTTTGGGCTTCGCTGAGTGCTCGGGCCGCGTTTTGGCCAGGTGCACCCGCAGTGAGTCTCTCTGGGCAAACTGCCATCTTGCTGCATGCGCTCTCTGCCCGGCTAGGCTGGATGAACGTGTCCTTTCTAACTTCTTGGCTGTCAGATTTTCACTCAGTTCGATTCTCTGTCCATTCTGGCTCTTTGTTTTGCTTTTTAACTTGTTTAGCCTCTTTGGTTGTGAGCAGAGGCGCAGTGCGTCCACCTACGCCTCCATCTTGGCCGGAAGTCCTCTTTTCAGTTTTTTAAATTCTTGTTTCTTCATTCTGTTCCACCTGGATGTTTATTTCTTCATTTTGTTTCATATCCTTGGTCTGAGTCCCAGTTTCCTTCCCTTCACTTTTGGTTCCCTATATATTTTCCTTTATTTCACTTTGTATAACCTTCATTTCTTCCTTCATTTTGTGACCGAGCTCAATCATTTCTGTGAGCATCCTGATAACTAGTGCTTTGAACTCTGTATCAGACAGGTTGGCTATCTCCTCATCGCTCAGTTCTTTCTCTGGAGTTTCGATCTGTTCTTTCATTTGGGCCATATTTCTTTGTCTTAGTGCACCTGTTATGTTGTAAGGGATGGAGCCTTAGGTAATCACTAGGGTGGGACAACCCTCTTTGCTGTGTTGTGCTATCTGTGGGGGAGGAGTCAGAGAGGGAACAATGCCACTTGCTGGCTCTGCACTAGCCCTACTTTCTATCACTTCCCTTACTTCCCATAAGCGGATTGTGGCCTTTCAGATGCTGATTTGCAGGTGGGTGAGCTTGTGTACATTCTAGGATCCTGTGGTCCTCTCCTATGGACTCTCCTATGATCCTGAGAGTTTCTCCCACTGCCACAACTCCTGCAGATTTTTACATCCAGAGGTTTTGAGTCTTTAGTTTCCCACACTGAAACCCTGGGTTTTGAAGTCTGTCTGGCTTCCCAATGGTTCTTTCCAGCTTAGCAGCCCACGAATGTGGGACCAACTGGTCCACCAACCACCTCCTTGGCTGTGTGTCCTCTCTGCCTCAGCTGCCCATCTCCGCCTGTCCTACCAGTCTGGATGAATGCTTCTTTAACTCCTTGGTTGTCGGACTTCCATGATGTTTGAATATCTGGCAGTTATGGGGTTTTTTGGTTGTTTTTTTTAAATTTGTTGTTGTCCTTCTTTTGGTTGTGCGAGGAAGTGAAGCATTTCTACCTATGTCTCCATTGTGACTGGAACTCCTAGGCTGCTTTCTCCAAATCCTTGGTGTTATCAGTACATGTGCAGATCCCCAAAAGTAGCTTTTCATACCAAACGATTCTTCCTAATGGTATTCATTAATCAGATCATGAAAGTCACAGAAATTATATAGTATAACAAAGTAATGTGAACAAAAGCAGGTTAAAAGAACATGTTTAATAATTTTAAAAAAGGAGAATAGGATTCCCAACAAGAAAACGATGAGTTCAGTCTAATTAGGAAAAAATACTTTAGGGTAGTGAGGCTTAAATAAGAACAGAGCCCTTTGTACTATGTGTGGATGCAGGCTGGGTTTAATCCAATAGTCTACCAGGCTACAAAATTTAATCAACAAATACATTAGAATTTTTTTCCCCTACTGAACTGACCAATATCAAAAATTATATAATCAGCCAACTTTTTTGACATCAGAGCTTATGAAGTAAAGTGACAATTGTACGTTCTCAAAATAATTTATAGTGAAAACTCGAAGGCCAGTCAATAGCAAAACAAAAATATTTATATACATGCTTCTACATGTGCATATATAAAACCAGATAAACACATATACATACTTCATCATCCTGACTCCTGTTAGTGTATGAACTTACCAGTTTTAAGTCTCCACCACTGTTTGCAATACAGCTTTCTTCTACCAACTCATTTACTTTCTTCTCTAATTGTCTAATTTTTTCTTCTGGACTATTAAAGAAGAAAGCAGTAATCATTCAACCACCAATAATATATATTATACTAAGATTTAATTTACTTTTAACATTTTCATTATAAGTGCTTTTAAAAGTGAAAAACAAGTCATAGATGAGAAAAATGTATAAATGGCATTAAATAGCAAATGTACCATTGTTTTTAATAGTTGCATTATATAACTATTCAGAATAACAGTAAAAATAGTTAACATTTACTTAGCATAAGAGTAATTTCATACTGAGCAACATGTTTTACCCTATTTATGGCATTTAATTCTTATAATCACATTTGATACAAATACTATCATTATTTTTCTTACTAATAGGGAAACAGGTTTAGAAAGTTAAGTGCTGTGCCTGAGATCACATGAATAGAAAGTTAGAGAGCCAGGATTCAAATGCAGTAAGGTAAGTCTGGGAGCTGTGCTGTTGTATTATAATTCTCAAGAGAAAGCAGATCCTTTTTTCAGATGAGTGGCAACTGAGGACTTTACCTGGTGGTTAGGAAAACTGAAGTCCTCCATAAAAGAGATAACATAATTAGTATTATTTCCTACCAGATAGGTACTGAAAAGAAGGTTTCTAACAACGTGAGAAATTTAAAACCCCTGACTCCCATTAGTAGCAAACACGGCACCTCAAATCAGTCACCTTTCAAAAACGACATCAATTTCTTTTTGCTGCTACTTGCTTCCAGCAAAATAACACAACACTCCAAATGCACAAAAGTGCCTAGATAATATTTTACAAGTATATCAAAATACATTGTATTTCTCTTAATCCTCCAGAAATGGGATCTTTAAAAAGAATACAGGAATAAATTTAACAGCATAGCCTTACCTTTAGGATCATATTCTTTAGTGGAACCTGCCTACAAATTTTGTCAGGTGGGATGCAGAGATCTGAAAATTCTAACTAAACAATGAGCATAATAGATGGTGGTTTCATAAAGGTTACAGTGAGGTACAGAATTCTATTTTCTGGTTGTCTGAAACACTGTAATAAATGTTGCTGACTATAATTATAAAACCTAAAACATCAATTTAAATTTTGTTGTTGTTTTTGCCTGTAACTTGGACTCTTGTTGATTTTTAAGTATATTTTATTGATTATGCTATTACAGTTGTCCCATTTTTTTTCTCCCCTTTATTCCCCTCTGCCCTGCACCCACCTCCCACCAGCATTCCCATCCCCTTAGTTCATGTCTATGGATCATACACATAAGTTTTTTGGCTTCTCCATTTCCTATACTATTCTTAACCTATTCTACTATTCTGGGTTCAAATTTTAGTCCTACCATTTAATTAGTGCTACCAAGTCAAGATTTCTGTGCTTTATATTTACATATAGTACTGGCACAGTGCCTGGCACACAGTGAGTACTCAGCAAATGTTTGCTTCTAAAACTATTGTAAAATGTACACATCAACAGTACCTAGATACTATTAAATACATACAGCTGAATTTATACCATAGTTTTTTGGCTACTTCCTAACCACTAACACAAAACTAAGTTAATTCAATAAAAATTAAGTTTCTCAATATTGCTATGACAAACTAACTTCTTATATGTTCTTGTAATTCTTTTCTTTGAAATATCCTTTTAAAATAAGCATATCTTATTACATTTACAACCTCATTTGGCCTTCAAGAAAATTAATATTAAGCTCCATAAAAATTAGACATATCTTCAAGTCAAATAATATTATAATAAAACTACACAGGGAACACATGGCTATTTTTCTTAGGCTTGTTTCTTTTGCTGATTCCAAGAACTAGGGATGATGTTGTAATTACTATTCTGCTGACACAAACTTAAAATACTTATGAATTATATATTTGGAAAATAAAAAAATATGCAACAACAATAAAACAATAGCATAAGGACTTACATACCTATCTTCATTTTTGGCTTCCAAAGGAGGAGCAGGGCCCCGTGACTGACCAAGGGGGTCAAATGCAGAGCCTGAGACATAATTCAAGAATTCGTATTTAATCTGCGACTTAGCATAATTGAAGAAAATAAGAAACCTTGCACTAGTTAATTAATTATTCATTAAATGGCTCAGATTACCAATTCATTGAATAGTCAGGACATTTATCATGCCTATATAAACATTTCGAATATCAAGAAATAGGTGAGCTTTTTAACATACAGAAAACTATGTAAATAAAATTTGTGTGTTAACATATAAAAACAAAAATAAGATACTCTTTCAGTATTTACTCCTCCCCCACAGTAATCTATTCCTATTATGAACTCTATCAATCATGTGAGCAATTACCTGGCATTGGCTTTTTAATTGATCTTATTGGTAAGTATACATTAATTTTTGTCATAATAATTTTATTTTTAAATTATTATTTACATTTTATATTTAAATACTATTTTTACCTTTACTTTTTAAAAATCAAACTCTAACTTATGTAAAATAAAACATGAATTTTTAATGTACAATTTGGTACAATCTGAGAAGTTATATGTCAGCGCAACTACCACCCCAATTGCGATGCGGAGTATTTTTATCGGCCCTTTTCTTTCCTATGGTAACTAAAATAATGGCATATCTCATAATTAATGCCGTTTAGATTTTAAGTGGTAATAATATTTACACATACAAAAATAGTAAGAAATATGAAAAGATCTGAAAAAAATCAGTAGAGACAATATTACAAACCTCTCAAAGCTGCTTTGGTAAAACCTGCTGCTCTCACTGCTGTCATAGGTCTAGTAACTCCATCCTTAAAAGAACAGGAATCATTTAAAAGTGTTTATAGTTCTGCAAATGACACATACCTTAATATAACCCCAATTTTAATACTGATTTTTAATCACTATCTGCTTATTCTGTGCTTCTGCTCCTCTATGTCAATCCTGTCTCCTCGCTTCCCCCTACAAATGTGTAATTCCTTGCTCTAAGTGGGCTTACTCCATTTGAAAAGAAAAAAAACCTCATGGATTTTTACATAGCACTTTATATCGCCAATTAGCTGCCTGCTCCCCTACTTTTGGTATGACCATGAAGAAAATCAGACATGGTTGTAAATGACAGCACAGGAAAAATGGGTCCCAGAGAGCAGCACCCAAGCAAACCCTCAGTCCACGCCCACTCTCCAGAGGGATCTCATCTGAAATCTCCACAAGTCCAGAGACTTTGCCTCCAAAGATTTCAAACAGTCCAACCAGTAGCCCACATTTTAAATAATCAGGGTCATTATATCAATAACATCTTCTTTAGCATTTTAAAATAATATAATAAAGAAAAGAAAACCTCGGTAATAACATTCTAAGTCACAAGAGAAGCCCCAAATGAACAACCACATGACAGAAATACCTGGATAACCCCTGTCACAGGTCTTCCTCCCATTGATGATGCCAGGGATGTTTTGGACTAGTAAACAGAAAAATAAGTTAAAGTAATTTCAAAAAATTCTATGCTTAATTTTACTTAAAAAGTCTTATAACTTTTTCTTCATTCTACTGGCAAATGAACCTAAACACAATTTTTTCCATGTATCATCTGAGGACATCTAAAGCAGGCATCAGCGAACTACAGCCCTCAGCCTTGTAGATACAATTTCCCTGGAGCACAGCCACGCCCATCTGCTGCAGCTCCAGCACCAAGAACGCAGACCAGCAGCAGCGACTGTCCAGCCTGGGAAGCCTGAGCCCGTCACAGAAAACGTTTGCTTCCTCCTATTCTAAAACAGCACCAAAAATCAAATTTATAAGTAATACATATGTGGGCTGATTAATAAAGGCATGCTCCACATGACACGCAGTCAGACCATATTATGTATGAGCGCTACCTTCTCTATTCACACAAAGGGACAGACAGCACAAAGGGAAGTGTCCTGGACCTCTAGAATCTGAAACCATTTTTCCAACCTCTAAGAAGTGTTACCATAAAGACAATCCACCTCATTCTCTCACGTTTCTCCAGTTCCTTTATTATTTCATGTAAGCTAAAATACCCAAATTTGGGCAACATTTAAAATATTTTTCTTTATTAGATTTTTATATAGCACCTTTCCTCCAATATGTCAAATAAGACTAACACCCAAATATATGCCTTTGAAATGTTTCTTAAATTTTACTTATTTTATTTTTTAGTTTAATAATTTTATTGTATTTTTATTACCATTCAACCCCCTTATACCCCCAAATTTTACTTTTTAATGATTTGATTAGTAAGTTTTATAAAAATTACCAACATATTTACATTTATATAACATGTAACTTCACATAAAATGTATGAATGGAGTATATATGAGACTTGGTTATATTATATAAAAAAATGAAAGGAAGTCAATCAATACACACAAGGCTTACAAATAGAAAAAGGCAATAATGTATTTTCTGATATATTTACAATCAAAATGACTAGAATATTCAAAGCTATTAATCAAATGAGACTTTTATAATGTTCATAACTATTCAAAACAGAAAATATATCTGGGGCATGGACTGAAAGATAGCCAAAATTATTAATAACTGCCTAAAATGAACTTATATATAAGAAAAAGCATCTTAATATTTTCAGCTTAAGAAAACCTACCCCATATCCAGTAGCTACAGGTCTAGTAACTGCTGTGCTTGGTATTTTAGCAGTTATCTTGGGGAGGAAAAAAAACATAGTTAATAGAATTCAGATTAGGCTATATAATGGAAAACTGGAAAAGAGGTGGGAGATATAGACTCATCAATAGAGAAGTATTTATGTAATATTTAGAATAATTTCCTTTTAAATTATCCTACATATTAAGGAGCCCAGGAATTTTAGGTATTGGGAGAGAGACTTATTCTGGATTCATTACATAGGAGAAAAGGGACATTAGGATGACCCAAGGTGACTACAGGAAAGATCTATTTTTATGGTTGACTCCATCATTTATCATGCATACTTATTACTGCCAGCCACTAGGTCTAACAATAGACAGGATTTGGAGTCAGAGAATATGGGTTCAAATGTCAGCTCTCTCTCTACTAGCTGAGTTCATTTAATCTCTTTGAACCTAAAGTTTCTCACTTTTGAAATAAGGATGCAAGGTATGCTGATCACAAAATTGTAGTTGAAATCAAACAGGACCATGTAGGTGAAACTGATTTAAAGATGTCAGCTGTTGGGCAATTTGTTTGAAACATTTGTTGTAAACATCAATATAGAAGCTCTACTTCTGGCTATGAGAACTACTGTTTTAAATAACATTTCCACTAAGAATTAATAATGTGGGGACAAAAACAGTTTTGTAAAATATCAGTTTGAATACATTTAGAGAACCACTGAGGCAGTAAAGAATTACAAGTTCTCCAGATAAGGAAAGGGGAAGGCTTGAGAGGTAAACCTGCATTAGGGTCTGCTTTTCTCCTACAGGCAACTGCTTATTCCAAAGGCGTGGCTAAGAAGCTGTACATAGCTTTTTGTAGACTCACAGGCCCGAGGAGAGCTAAGGGCCTACCAAGGTGGCTGCCCTTGTAATAATTCCAGCTTTAGACTGTGATCTCAAAAGCTAAGACTGAAAAGTAAAATTAGAAATATAGCAGCCCTCACAAAGACTGATGTCCAATTTAGGATCATCTTAAACTCAATTGGATTAAGGTAAACCAGGATTCCTAGTGCCCCTGGGGAAATAAGAGTGAATTCTCTCTAGTGAAAAATGAGATCACCTAGGACTGTTATACAGTAGAACTTTCCTATACTGATGGGAAGTCTGGATCTGCCTTGTCTGATGAGACAGCCACTAGCCACATGTGGCTGCTGAGCATTTGAAATGAGGCTGGTTGTAACAAGAATCTGAATTTTTAGATCCGGCCAAGATGGAGGCATAGGTAGACACACTGTGCCTCCTCGCACAACCAAAAGAGGAATAAAAACAATTTAAAAACCAAAAAAACCATGACTGACAGAAAATCGAACTGTATGGAAGTCCGACAACCGAAGAGTTAAAGAAGACACCTTCATCCAGACCAATAGGCGGGTGGAGCCGGGCAGCTGGGGCGGAGAGGACTTGCACCGAGGTAGCGGCTGGTGGATTCAGTGAGGCTGCAGCTTACAGACCAGGCAGTCCCACATTCACGTGCAGATAAACTGAGAGAAACAGTTGGGGAGTGAGACAGACTGAGCAACCCAGGGTCCCAGCGTGAGGAAATAAAGACTCAAACCACAGATTGAAAACACCTGCGGGAGTTGAGGCGCCAGCAGGAGGAACTCCCAGCCTCACAGGAGAGTTCATTGGAGAGACCCACAGGGTCACAGAATGTGCACAAGCCAGCCTGTGTGGGAATCAGCACCAGAAGGGCCCAATTTGCTTGTGGGTAGCAGGGGGAAGTGACTGAAATCCGGCAGAGAACAGAGCAAGCGCCATTGTTCTCTCTCAGACCTCTACCCCACAAATAGCATCAGAACGCAGCCATGTGGGTTGTGCCGCCCCAGTGAACACCTAAGGTTCTGCCCCTTAAAGTAACAGGCATGCCGAGAAAAAAAATGGCCTAAATGAAAGAACAGATCAAAGCTCCAGAAAAAATACAACTAAGAAATGAAGAGATAGCCAGCCTATCAGATGCACAGTTCAAAACACTGGTAATCAGATGCTCACAGGATTGGTTGAATTAGGTTGCAAATTAGATGAAAAAATGAAAACTATGCTAAGTGAAATAAAAGAAAATGTACAGGGAACCGATAGTGATGAGAAGGAAACTGGGACTCAAATCAATGGTGTGGACCAGAAAGAAGAAAAAAACATTCCACCAGAAAAGAATGAAGAAACAAGAATTCAAAAGAATGAGGAGAGGCTTAAGAACCTCCAGGACATCTTTAAATGTTCCAATATTCAAATTATAGGGGTACCAGAAGGAGAAGAGGAAGAGCAGGAAACTGAAAATTTATTTGAAAAAATAATGAAGGAGAACTTCCCCAATCTGGCAAAGGAAATAGACTTCCCAGGAAGTCCAGGATGCTAAGAGAGTCCCAAAGAAATTGGACCCAAGGAGGAACACACCAAGGCACATCATAATGACATTACCCAAGATTAAAAATAAGGAGAGACTGTTAGAAGCAGCAAGAGACATTGGGATAGTTACTTACAAAGGAGTTCCCATAAGACTGTCAGCTGATTTCTCAAAAGAGACCTTTCAGGCAAGAAGGGGCTGGATAGAAGTATTCCAAGTTATGAAAGGACCTACATCCATAATTAGTCTATCCAGCAAAGCTTTCATTTACAATGGAAGGGCAGATAAAGTGCTTCTCAGATAAGGTCAAATTAAAGGAGTTCATCATCATCAAGCCCTTATTATATGAAATGTTGAAGGGATTTATCTAGAAAAGGGAGGATGAAAAAGTATGAACAATGGAATGACAGCAAACAAACAATTATTACAAACTATGGGAACCAGAGGGCCCCAGTTCGATTCCCAGTCGGGGCACATGCCTAGGTTGTGGGCTAGGTCCCCAAGGAGGGCCATGTGAGAGGCAACCATACATTGCTCTTTCTCCCTCCCTTCTCCTCTCTCTGAAAATAAATAAATAAAATCTTAAAAACAAAGCAAAACAAAACAAAAAAAAAAACTATGCCCAAAACAAGAACAAAAGCAAACTAAGCAGACAACTGGCACAGGAGCAGAACCACAGAAATGGAGATCACATGGAGGGTTATCAACAGGGGAGTGGGAGGAGGAGAGAGAGGGAAAGGGTATAGAGAATAAGTAGCGTGGGTGGTGGGTAGGGGACAGACAGGGGAGGATTGGAATAGTGTGGGAAATGTGGAAGCCAAGGAGCTTGTATGTGCAACCCATGGACATGAACTAAAGGGGGGGGATGTGGGTGGGAGGGGGTGTGCGGGATGGATGAGAGGGGGGCAATGGGACAACTATAATAGCATAATCAATAAAATATGTTTTTAAAAAAAGAATCTGAATTTTTAAATTTTATTGAATTAAAAAAAATTTAAACGTAAATAGTCACATTTGGCTAGTGGTTACCATACTGGACAGCACAGATATACTGAGATCTGTCCAGAAAGTATCAAGCCGTATACTATGAAAAACATAGACATTTATTGAAGAAGATACAAGAAGCATTTTACATAGGACAATGATGCCTCAGTTCTCTTCAAAGTAGGCACCTTTGGACCTCACACAGTTCTCCCAATCACCATCAGCTGCGCCATTGTATTTTCCTGAATCTCATCAACATTCTACAATCTCTTCTCTTTTAAAGATGATTTTAGTTTTGGGAAAAGCAAGAAGTTGCAGGGCACCAAATCTGGGATCTAGGGGGCTGAATCATCTGGGTGATTTGATGCTTTACCAAAAAACGCTGCATGAGACATGATGCATAAGTGATCTCATTGTCATGATGAAGCTGCCAATCACCAGTTGCCCATAGCTGTGGCCTTCTGAATATAAGAATAGTTTCCGCAGTGGAATGTTCAAGCTTAATGTAAAATCTGTTCCAGATCTATTGCTCTACTCACTCAGTCATTTTTAATGTGATGGTCACACAGTATACACACTCACTCAATAGCATCTACCACTCCCACTGACTAGTACAGTAAAGTTGTCATTGTTCACACATGCACATTCCAGTCCACTCTCCTAGGCTGCCAGGTTACAGTGATGTCATGCAAACCACTCACCTTATATTAACAGTGGCTGGATTTTTTCCAGACAGACCTCATATGTATCACTTACGGGATTTTTTTTAATTTATTTTATTTTTGTTCAATTAAAGTTTTATGCATCCTCTCACCTCCCCGCCTCCCGTCCCCTCCAGCCCCCCTCCCCCCAGCCTCCATCTTCCCCCTTAGTTCTGTCCATGTGTCCTTTACACTGGTTCCTGAAAACCCTTCTCCCCATTGTCCCCTCCCCCCTCTCCCGTCTATTATTAGACTGTTATTAATTTCAATGTCTCTGGTTATCTTTTGCTTGCTTTCTGCTTTTGTTGGTTATGATCCAGTTAAAGGTGAGATCATATGGTATTTGTCCCTCACCGCCTGGCTTACTTCACTTAGCATAATGCTCTCCAGTTCCATCCATGCTGTTGCAAAGGGTATAAACTCCTTCTTCCTCTCTGCTGCGTAGAATTCCATTGTGTAAATGTACCATAGTTTCTTGATCCATTCATTTGTAGATGGGCACTTAGGTTGTTTC
>PVJI01013288.1:0-48372 GCA_004026765.1 Micronycteris hirsuta
GGCTGGGCTTCACCTGGGCTGCGCCCACCGTGACCTCGGAGACCAGGCCACATTCCTGCTGGGAAGGCCGGCTCCTCGATTACTGTGTGTTGTTTGTCATTCACTGAGTCCCGGTCTTGAGGGAGTGTCAGCAGCAGGGAGACAGAGGCATGGCTGGCAAGTCCGAGCCCTGCCTGGGACCGTGGTGCTGGGCACGTGTGACCCAGGCGTGTCCGCCCCTACTGCGCCCGGCCCAACTCGGACTTGGGCTCGGTGCTCAGCCCGTTGCCGGGCCCTCGGTGCAGAGCCGGAGAGGAGAGGGAGCCCCCGACGTCCCCCCTCCTGTGCCTGCAGGAGGCCCCCGTCCTGCCCAACGGCTCCTACGATGGCAGCTCCCTGGTCAAGTCTTCAGGGAAGCTCATGCTGCTGCAGAAGATGCTCAAGAAACTGCGGGACGAAGGGCACCGTGTGCTCATCTTCTCCCAGGTGAGCCCCCCCCGCCCCCCGCCCCCCGCCCCACAAGCGGGCGCGGTTCGAGCTCTGCAGGCAGTGGGGGCGGGCGTCCCAGGTGGGCATCCAGGTCGTTTGGGGGGTCTGGGCGTGTGAAGGCAGCACTGGGAGGCAAAGCCCCGACGGACAGGCACCGCGTCCTGCCTGCCTGGCCTGCCGGGGAGGGAAGCAGCCAGGGCTTCACTCTGGGAGGCGAGAACATGGAGGCCCGTGCTCAGAGGTGCGTTTTTGGCAGATGGTTGCGGGGCTGGTGGAGTGAGTGGCCCCGGGGGTCCCGGTCAGAGGCCGTGTCCTTCCCCACGGAGTCTGGGTCAGGTCTGCTGGGGGCCTGCCTGCCTCCCTGCTCAGCAGGCTGCTGCATACTTCCCCAACTGTTGTGGGGTCTCTGGCCATGGCCCTGTGGGGGTCCTTGCTCTGTCACGGCCCCTCAGGCAAACCATGTTCCCTGCAGATGACCAAGATGCTGGACCTCCTGGAGGACTTCCTGGAGTATGAGGGTTACAAGTACGAGCGGATTGATGGCGGCATCACGGGGGGCCTCCGGCAAGAGGCAATCGACAGATTCAATGGTACCCTGCCTCCCCAGGCCTCTGGATTAGGACTCTGGGAAAGCAGTCCAGTCCTCAGGCCCTAACAACGGCCCCTTAGTTTTATGCCAAAAGGAATTCATTCCATGGAACTTTCGGGGAGCCTGCTGGGTGCTAAGGGGCCCATAGATAACACCTGTTCAGACTCAAGGAACAGACAAGGATAAAGGCAGAAGGGAAGGGAAGCACCACCTTCATTACTAGATGGAGCTGGCGCCGTGGGGCAGCCGGGCCCTGGGGCTGTGGCCCTCAACATCCTGGGCCAGGGGAGCCGGGAGGACACAGAGGACCCAGGAGGACACAGAGGACTGAGCTCTCCAGGGCCAGGGGCTCTGCCTGTATTTGCTGGCTGTTGGCAGTTTGGTCTTTTTCTGTCTGGGCTTGGAAAGCTGACTTCCTCCTCATCAGGCTCCTCCCGCTGGGGCAGGCCTCATAGCACAGCTGGGGCTCAGGAGTTCAGGGGGGTTCGGGGGGCTGCTCTGTCCCCACCCTGCCGCTTCCTCTGGCTTCAGTGCACTGAATGGGGGGGGCTCTCTCTAGTCTGTAATGGAGTCACAGGCCCCACCCCTGCTTCCCTCTGTCTCCCTCCTGCTGCCCTCCACCTGCCCCCACCTCCTCACTCACCTGCCCGGCACCCACCTCTCTCCCTCAGCCCCTGGGGCCCAGCAGTTCTGCTTTCTCCTGTCCACCCGGGCGGGTGGCCTGGGCATCAACCTGGCCACAGCGGACACAGTCATCATCTACGACTCGGACTGGAATCCGCACAATGACATCCAGGTCTGTGGTCCTGGAGCCGAGCTGCCGAACCCTGGGGGCCCCTCACTGCCACTAGTTTTGTGGGTCTTCCTCCCCCTCCAGTGTCTCAGGGCTTCGTGTCCTCCTGGGCCGGTCCCGGGGAGTCTTAGCACCAAGAGGGGCCTGGGGTAGCAGTGAAGGTTTGCCTGCCCCTCCAGCTCCTCATTGCACAAAGGAAGAAATAGGCCCAGAGAGGGCAGGCGACATGCCCAAGGACACACAGCAGTCTGTATGGCTGCTAAGCCCTGGTCTTTCCCATCCCCCTCAGGACTGAGGCCATGAAGGGAGGCAGGATGTGGGAGTCAGTTTCAAAGGGGGCCCATTTGGGGTGGGATGGGAACAGAGTGGGGGACGAGGCCTCCTGGAGTCTGGGGGAGGAAGAGAAGGAGGGAAGGGGAGATGGAGGTGGTGAGGAAGGATGGAAGGGCTGGGAGGTTAAGGGCTGTGGGAGCGGAGACACAGCCTAATGTCCCCCTGCCACCCACTTGGGGCAGGGACACACACACGCTGAACACTTACGCCCGTAGGGGCACACACACGAGCTCGTATCTCATGCACAGGCGTGTGCACCTGCACACAATCACCCACAAAGATGTCACGGTGCTGGGTCACATCAGCGCACCGAGCCGCGGCCTGGGCAGCTCCGGGCACTGCTGCCCTCATGAGGCGGCCGTGTGTCTCTAGCAGTCCCACTGCCGGCTCGCTTCCAGGGAGGTGCGGCGCCCGTGGCCCCATCGGAGCCCCATCGGAGCCCCACGTGGCTCCTTTACATCCACCACGCTGGCCACGCCACCCCTCGCACACACCCTGCCCCCTGCACAGGCACCAGGCCCACGTGAGAGCCCACTTGGTCAGGAAGCAAGCACAGCGACCTTTTCTGCACATCTCCACGGCCCATCCCACTCAGAACATGCCCACGAGCACACTTGTGCGCCCTGCCCCCTGCCCCATGGGGTGCCTGGCCCCGTGCTCCCAGCCCTGGCTGAGCCCGGGGTGCTGAGCTGCAGGTCGTCCCCAGGCCTTCAGCCGCGCCCACCGCATCGGGCAGAACAAGAAGGTGATGATCTACCGCTTCGTGACGCGGGCCTCGGTGGAGGAGCGCATCACGCAGGTGGCCAAGCGCAAGATGATGCTCACCCACCTGGTGGTGCGGCCGGGCCTGGGCTCCAAGTCGGGCTCCATGACTAAGCAGGAGCTGGACGACATCCTCAAGTTCGGCACCGAGGAGCTCTTCAAGGACGACGTCGAGGGTGGGTGTCCCGGGGGGCGGGAGTGAGGGCAGGCTGCTTGAGACACACTCGTGCCCCCAGACTCCCTTTCCTCTGCTGCCCCCCTCCCTGTCTCCCGGCCGGGGCGGGCAGGGCCAGGGCGGTGTCTCTGGGCACTGTCCCCTAGGCCTACAGCCCCTTGCTTCTGCCCTACAGGCATGATGTCTCAGGGCCAGAGGCCCATCACACCCATCCCTGATGTCCCGTCCTCCAAAGGGGGCGCCCTGGCTGCCAGCGCCAAGAAAAAGCATGGCAGCACCCCGCCAGGTAGGGGCCCGTCTGCCAACTGCCCCCCGCCGCCGCGGCTCCTCCAGCCGTGCATGCGTGGCTGCTCCTGGAGAAGAAGGGGTTCCCGTGCCATGCTTCACCTGTTTAGTGTTTTCTCCTGTTCCCTGCCTGCCCCCTCCAGCCCCCACTTGTGAGCCCGCAGACTGCCAGCGGGCGGGCAGTGGGGCTGCTGCGGTGTGGGTTCGCTCTCAGGTCACCACGCTTCCCTGCGGCAGCCCCCGAGAACCATGGTCAGGAGTCCCCGTGGGGCTCCACGGGTGGACCTGGGCACCCGTGTCTGTCCTTATACTCTGAACCCCGTCTGCTCCCAGGTGACAACAAGGATGTGGAGGACAGCAGTGTGATCCACTATGACGATGCGGCCATCTCCAAGCTCCTGGACCGGAACCAGGATGCCACGGACGACACGGAGCTGCAGAACATGAACGAGTACCTGAGCTCCTTCAAGGTGGCGCAGTATGTGGTGCGGGAGGAGGACGGTGTGGTAAGTCGGAGGCCGCTCCCCTCACCCAGCCCCACTCACCAGGGCCCTGCCCCACTGCAGCCCTGTCCCCTCCATCATTCATGAGTGAATAGGTGAATATGCTGACTGTGTTGGGGGCCGGAACCTGGGAAGATCAGAGAAGGCTTCCTGGAGTAGGAGGGCTTTTCAATTCATCCTTGAGCCCGTAAATATGAGATGTGGTGGGGGCAGCATGAGGTCTCCCAGCGGGCTGAGGTGCCCGCCTGCTGGCCGCCCCCTGACGGGGCCCTGGCGCCCGTGTCCCAGGAGGAGGTGGAGCGGGAGATCATCAAGCAGGAGGAGAACGTGGACCCCGACTACTGGGAGAAGCTGCTGCGGCACCACTACGAGCAGCAGCAGGAGGACCTGGCCCGCAACCTGGGCAAGGGCAAGCGCATCCGCAAGCAGGTCAACTACAACGACACGTCCCAGGAGGACCAGGGTGCGTGTCTGGGTTCGGGAGGGCCTCGGCGGGCAGCGTCCCGCCAGGTCGGAGGAGGGCGTCCCGTGGCAGGAAGTCCCGGGGAGCCGGAGGGCAGGAACTGCATGGGAATGGCCTGAGCTGCAAGGGCTTCCCGGAGAAAGGGGCCTTGGGGGCAGGCGTGGGGTTTTGGGTGTTTGGGGAGCAACACGGGTAGTGGTCCTGGGACTTTACTGTGGCCTTGGGCAAGCCTCAGTGTCCCCGTCTGTGAGACTCGCCGATAGAGGTCCAGCACCTTGGGAGCATGCTGGGTGCTGGGCTCATCCTTAGGTGAGCTCAGGAAGGCGGTTCCATAGTGACTGTTACTGGGCTGGGGGTGGGGCCTCGGGGGGCTGCCGCCTGCACGGCTCACCCTGTGCCCTTGGCTGCCCGCCCACCCCCAGAGTGGCAGGATGAGCTCTCAGACAACCAGTCTGAATATTCCATCGGCTCCGAGGACGAGGACGAGGACTTTGAGGAAAGGCCGGAAGGGCAGAGTGAGTCGGAGTGCCGTCCACCCTGGGCTGGGTGTCGGGGAGTGGATGGCCAGCCTGGGGTATGCTGGGGCATCGGGACAGGCTTGGGGGCAGCTTCGAGGTCGCTCTGAGTGGTCCCGGTCCTGGGCAAGTTGGCGGAGAGGCTGGGGTCAGGGCCCCGCCAAGAGGTTGTGGTGGGACTCCCCAGGTGGTCGGCGACAGTCCAGGAGGCAGCTGAAGAGCGACAGGGACAAGCCTCTGCCACCTCTTCTCGCCCGCGTCGGGGGCAACATTGAGGTGGGCCCGGCTGCCCCCCCACCCCCGCCCGCATTCCCAGCTCCCCTTCCCCGATTTATCTCGTCCCCTCTCGGAACAAAGGGCTCAGCCCTGCTGCCAGCCCTGGGGTCTGGAGGTCAGGTGGGAGGCGGGGCGGGGACTGGGGTCTGCCCAGGGTCACCCCAGGTAGAGGTGGGGCTGGGTTCCACCCTCTGCCCCGCCCCTCCCAGGTGCTAGGCTTCAATGCCCGCCAGCGGAAGGCCTTTCTGAACGCCATCATGCGCTGGGGCATGCCCCCCCAGGACGCCTTCAACTCCCACTGGCTGGTGCGGGACCTCCGAGGAAAGAGTGAGAAGGAGTTTAGGTAAAGAGGCTGTGGGCTCAGGCTGTGGCTGTCCAGCCCGCGCATCGGACGGCGTTTCTGCTCCCCCCGGGTGCAGGGCGCCTGAACGGTCACTGCCATCCCGTCCTTGGGTGGCTGGGGTCCCCGCCTGGGCAGGGCAGAAAACGCTGGCCGGCCTCCTCCCCAGTGTAGCTGGGTTAGCAGCGGCGAGGAGGGTCTGGGGGGCCCAGGGCGAGGGCTGGCCCGAGAGGCGCCCCTGCCAGGGGAGGCCCCTCTGCCCCTCCCTGGGGGCCCGAGCCAGGAGGCCCAGTGGGAACGCAGGTGATGGATGGTGATTCCAGCCAAGGAGGTCTCCCCGGGGGTCCTGCCAGCCCTCGAAGAGGGTCCTTGCCGGCCCCCCACTCCCTGAGCCCCAGTCCCCCCCCACCCCAGAGCCTATGTGTCCCTCTTCATGCGGCACCTGTGTGAGCCGGGGGCGGACGGCGCGGAGACCTTCGCGGACGGCGTGCCCCGCGAGGGCCTCTCCAGGCAGCACGTGCTCACGCGCATCGGCGTCATGTCGCTGGTCAGGAAGAAGGTGGGGGAGTCGGCCTCCAGGGGGCCCTTCCTGGTGGCTGCCCGTAGCCCTGGCATGCTCCGGGGGAGGGGGCGGAGGGCAGGTGCCTGGCTCAGGGTCCCATGGCTGCCCGAGGTCTGAGCCAGGCCGGGGGACCGGCTCAGAATGCTTCTCCGGGTGGTGGTTTGGGGGTACTGGAGGCCGAGATGGCAGGGCATAGGGCACAGGGCACAGGACACAGGGAGACTGAGGTTGGTGAGGGGCTGGGCACAGGCGTTTGCAGTCAGAAGTCCATCTGGCTCGGCCAACCCTGGGCGGAGGTGGCATCTACCCTAAGCCCAGGGCACCCCCAGCCCAGTCGCACCGAGGCCTCCCATACTAACTCTGACCGCCGCCCTCCCCCCTGCCCTCCCCCGGGCCAGGTTCAGGAGTTCGAGCACGTCAACGGCAAGTGCAGCACCCCGGACCTGATCCCCGAGGGCTCCGAGGGCAAGAAGCTGGGCGAGGTCATCTCCTCGGATCCCAACACACCGGTGCCCGCCAGCCCCGCTCACCTCCTGCCCGCCCCACTGGGCCTGCCAGGTCTGAGCTCGGACGAGCGGGGAGGGCACCTGGGTCACGGGAGGTGGCAAGGCCGCAGCAGACCCTGAGTGCTCTGCCCACTCTGCAAAGGACAGCTTCCCCCGCCCCGCCCCTAAGCTTCTGCCTGCAGACGCGTCACTCTCCTGAGTTTTTCTTTTCAGTGACGGCTCTGAGATGTAATTCACCTATCACAACTTTTCCCCTTGAAAGGCGTGCTATGCTAGTATATTCCCAGGGGTGTGCCTCCGCCTCCTGCATCACCCCCAGAACAAAGACGCCCCCATTGGCAGTCACCTCCCCACTTCTCCCCAGACTCCAGCCCCTGGCACCCACTAATCTACTTTCTGGCTATATGGATTTATCTCTTCTGGACATTTCTTTTAAATGGAATCATATAATATGTGGTCTTTAGACTGGTTCTTTCTTTAATCCTCACCCAAGGACATGCTTATTGATTTTAGAGAGAGGGGAAGGAAGGGAGAGAGAGAAACATCGATCGGTTGCCTCTTGAATGTGCCCCGACTGGGAACCGAACCCACAACCTAGGTGTGTGCCCTGACTCAGAATTGAACCCATGACCTTTTGGTGTATGGGATGAAGCTCCAACCACCTGAGCCACCCCGGCCGGGGCGTGCCTGGCTTCTTTTACTCAGCGTGGTGTTTCCAAGGGTCCTTCCTGTCACAGCGTCCTGGCAGAGTGGTTCTCCGTCGTGCAGACAGACCACAGTCTGTTCATCCGCTCGTCACCCGGTGGCTTGTGGGTGGTTTCTTCTTCCTGGCTGTGGTGAATAATGCCGCCACGAGCATCCGTGTTCCAGTTTTTGTGTGGATGTGTGTGTTCATTTCCTTGGGGCGTAGCTAGGACTGGACTGCACGGGTCACCGGGTGTGACTTGCTGAGGAACGGTCACCCTGTTCCCACAGTGGCCAGACCACCCCGCGCTTACTCTGGGCAGTGCACGAGGCCGCTGACCCCCCCCCCACCCACCAGCCTCGCTGGCGCATGCCACCGGCGTGTGCTTGAGGCCACCCCGGGGGTGGGAAACGGTTCTCTCCGTGGTTTGGATTTGCGTGTCCCCGACGGCGCAGACGGTCGGCGTCCTTCGTGCTTGCACATCTCCTTGGGGAAGGGCTTTCAGGCCCTTTGCCCGTCTTTAACTGGGTTGCTTCTCTCCGAGAGTCTTTTCGGTGGTCTGTGTGTTTATTTGCGAGCATCTTCTCTCAGTTGGCCTCTCAGGCCGTGGGCAGACCTGAAGTCGTCCCCAGGTGACAGGGAGGCCCTGCGAGATGTGGTGCCTCCGAGGACATCCTGCTTCCGGGCCTGGTGTGCCCCTGGAAGTGGACACTCCTGGGCCTGCTTCCTGGCCCTGTGTGACTGTAGGCAAGTCACTGACGCTGTGAGCCCATTTTCTCGTCTGTGATGTGGGGTGGGACAGTGCCCACCTCCCCGGGCTCCTTGGGGCACGCGAGTCACTGCCACTGGCGCTGTGTTGGGGAACTGACTTGGTGTGGAGGAGGCACACGGCCAGTCGGCTGGCCCGAGGGTCGGGCCCACCTCGGACACTGGCTCCTGGTCCAGGCCTCCACCTGCCTCACTTCCCTGCCTCCAGGTGGGATGGCCCGTGGGGTGCAGCCCTGCCTGGCAGCCCCTGGCTGCAGTCTCACTGGGCCCGAGGTCCTCCAAGGATCCCCACATTGCGGGCCTGGGCTGGGCTCCCTGGCTCACCTGGGGGTCCTGCCCTTCTCCTGGAGGTGCCTGGTCCTGGGGGAGCCTCCTAAAGGTCAGACCCCGCCCCTCTCTCCAGCACCCCTCGTCCCTGCCCGAGCCCACGCGCCTCACCTCCTTCCTTTGATCTTCCAGACAAAATGGAAGCCCAGCTGGGCTACATGGACGAGAAAGAGCTGGGGGTGCAGAAGCCAAAGAAGCCTCTAGAAATCCAGGTATGGGTGATGCTGGTGTCCAGGCCCCTGGTGGATGTCAGGTGAGGTGGGAGTTGGGCCTGGGGCCTCCTCAGGCCGTGCCCAGAGCTGCGCCTGGCTCCAGGTTTGGGCTTCTGCGTTTAGAAGACCCAGTGGGAAGCCAGGAGAGCAGGTCTCAGCCCAGGGCCCATTCCTTGCCTTCTGCTCCTGTTGAGGCCCTAACCTGTCCTCCCTAGGCCCTGCCAACAGCCCTGGACAGAGTGGAGGGTGAGGACAAGCACGAGAGCTCAAATGGCAAGGACAGGGCCCGAGAGGAGCGGCCGGAGGAGATGGAGAAGGCCCAGCCCTCCCCGGAGCAGCTGCCGAAAGGTGCGGGCTTCCCTCCGTCCCCCCATCCCACTCAGGCTCTGGCCTCCTCTGCCCGGGTTGGAGAAGGGCAGGCGGGCGACTGGGTGGCATTCGGTTTTGCCCCGGCCACGTGGCGGGCTGTGCTGCCTCCGGCCCAGCGTGCTGGACCCCAGGGACCGCCGGGGCGCAGGTCTGTCCTCACCGGCTCTCGCTGTTCCTGCCGTACACGGCTTGGCAGTTAGTGGGCTTTCTTTTCACTGGTCATTTCTACCTCAATTTTCATTTGTGTTCTAAAAACGTAAGTCTGTATGGTATTGTTTCTTTTTCTTTTTAAAGATTTTATTTATTTATGTTTTAGAGAGGGGAAGGGACAGGGAAAGAGGGGGAGAGAAACATCCATGTGTGAGAGATACTTCGATCTGTTATTGCCTCTTGCACGCCCCCTACTGGGGACCTGGCCTGCA
This sequence comes from Micronycteris hirsuta, assembly GCA_004026765.1. Taxonomy (NCBI): domain Eukaryota; kingdom Metazoa; phylum Chordata; class Mammalia; order Chiroptera; family Phyllostomidae; genus Micronycteris; species Micronycteris hirsuta. Next base: position 9,354 of record PVJI01013288.1, read on the forward strand.
GCCCAGGCATGTGCCCTGACTGGGAATCGAACTGGACGGCGCTCAGGCCACTGAGCCGCACCAGCCACGGGGTGTGGTATTGTTTCTGTACAACATTGTCGAAACCTAGTGGTTAGGTTTCATAAATGCTCTCGTGTGCTTGAAAAGAATATCTGTTCTGCAGTTGCTGGGTGTCAGGTTCTAGTTTGATAATGCTTGTGATGTTCATATTTTTCATATACTCACTCGTTTTTGGTGTGCTTTGCTCAGTCAAGTCTGAGAAACTGGTGTTAAAAGTCTCTCCCTGGGGTTGGGGTTGGTCTCTTTCTCCTGGAAGGCCAGACTTGGCTTCGTGCTGTTGGAGACTGGGGTGTTCAGTGCGTCTCGGTTCAGGCTTTTGACATTTTTCGGTTGAAGTGTGCTTCTAATTCTTACGTAATGACCTTCTTAGCCCTCCTGATACTTGTTGCTTTAAGGTTTATTTAGGCTGGTTTGAATTTCTCTTTTGTTTAGCATATACTCAATACATTGGTGTCTGTCCCTTTAGTTTAAAAATAGGTCCCTGCTTTATTGTGATGTGATTCGCGCACTGTGCGGCCCACCCATTCAAAGTTGCCACCCAGTTGTTGTTGGGAGGGCCACAGAGCCGTGTGACCCTCGGCACAATGAACTTTAGGGCGGTTCTGTCCCTCCAAAAAGAAACCCGTTCGCAGGCACGCTCCATTTCCGCCTCCCCCGGCCCCCGGCAGCCCCTGGTCTACTTCCTGTCTCTCCGGAGTTGCCTGTTCTGGACGCTCCATGCAAGTGGAGTCATGAACGACGTGCCCTCGGATGGGGCTTCTCTCGCTCGGCGTCGTGTGCTCCGGGTGCGTCCGCGTGGCAGCCCGGGCTGGCGCTCCATTTCTCTCCAGGGCCGAGTCGCCTTCTGCTGCGTGTGGCGGGGCCGCGTTTTGTTTGTCCGTGTGTCAGCCGACAGGCGGTTGCCTGTTTCTGATTTCTGGCTTCTGCGAACGGTGCTGCTGGGAGCATCTGTGCGCCCGTGTTTGCGTGGACGTGGGTGTCAGTGCTTTTGGGTGTGACCCCAGGAGGGACGCTGTCGGATGGTGTGGCAGCTCGGTGTGCCCTCTGAGGGACCACGGTCATTTCCTGTCGCAGCTGCTCCGCGTGCATCCCCGCCGGCAGCGAGCGAGGGTTCCGACTCCGCGTCCGCTTGTTATTTCGCTTATTTCTAAGTCTTTCATCCTCGCTGAGAGATTCCCACATTCCTAGTGGTTTTGTGTTTGCCCACTGGCTCATCGTTGCTTTGTTCCATGCCCTTCTTTCCAGGGTATACCCCCCTTCACTGGTACTTCCAGCCCGTTTCTGTGGATGGCAAATGCTCTCCTTGTGTGTTTGCTCCTCTTCGCTCTTGAAGAGTCGTTAGCCGAAGTCCGGGGGGGATGGGGTTTCCCCTCACTGCTTCGGAAGCGTCACTGCTGCTGTGTTCTGGCTTCGGTTTGGCGCTGAGAAGACTGCTCTTAGGGCAGCCGTTGCTTTCACGGGAAATCTGCCCTTTCTATCTGCTCTGCCGTCAGAGGACCACGGGCGACTTCAGCTCCTTGAGGTTGGAGGCCTGAGGCCCCATTTCCTCGCTGGCTGCCCGCTGGGGGCTGTTCTCGGCACCTACAAGCGGCTGTGTGCCCTGCTTCAGGCCCTGCACCGGCAGGGCAGCCATGGTGCACCAAAGCCCCTGCCACTTCGAGTCCCTGGCGTCCTTTCCTGTGACCGGTCTGAGGAAACTCAGTTTGGGAAGGGCTGGGGTGTGAAGGTCAGGGCCGCCTGGGAAATCCCTCTTCTAAGGTCTCCTGTGCCCATCACGTGACCTGCTCTCGGATTGAGTCCGGCACACCCGCGGTCTGTCCTCCAGGGCCAGGCTCTCTGAGGGGCATCTTAGAAATCTGCAATGAAAATGTGTAGTGTTCATAGTTGTCTATTTTTTAAAAAGACTTTATTTATTTCTAGAGTGAGGAAGGGAGGGAGAAAGAGGGAGAGAAACATCCACGTGCGAGAGACACATCGATAGGTTGCTCCTCACATGCCCCCAGCTGGGGGCCTGGCCTGCAACCCAGGCATGTGCCCTCACTGGGAATCGAACCGGCGACTTTTGGTTCCCAGGCCGGGGCTCAATCCACTGAGCCACACCAGGCAGGGCCGTTTCCTTCTGTTTATGGCTCCTGACACTTTGCTCTTCTTCTGGGGGCTCCCGTGTGCGTTTCCTCCACGTGATGTGTGTTTGCGGGCGTTTGCTGGCGTTTGTGGGCGTTTGTGGGGGGGTTGTGCTCTCGAAGGCCTGCCGTGCGCACGAACTTGGAGAGCTGCAGTTACCGCTGTAGCAGGGAGCATTCTGGGGGGGTCCCCAGAGGAGTGCTCCTTGATGACCCCTGTGGACTCTTGAGTAAAATGATGGGTAGGGCTGTATGCGGAGTTGGAAAGTCACCAGCTGGGTCCCCTCTGCCCTTACCAGACCCCCCACTTCATGCACACTCCGTGTCTTACAGAAGAGGCGCTCCCCGAGAAGGAGAAAATTCTGGACAAGCTGGAGCTGAGCCTGATGCGCAGCAGAGGGGAGAGCAGCGATTCCAGGCCAGGTCCGGGCTCTTGCGTGTGCTCCGTCCGGGTCCCCTGGTCTGTTGAGGGCATCGTCTGGATTCTGTTGGGACTTCTGCAGCCTCCTGGGCACTGTCCCCTCAGCTTTAGGCCCTGATTGAAGCTGGTGGGTGGGGACTGGGACTCGCCAGCCCCACAGGGGACGGAATGCCCCCCCTGCCATCCACCCCCACCCCCGCTCTCTCCCGACCCCTCCTGTGGCCCAGCCACCACCAGGAGGAAGGAGAGTTAGGAGAGCACTGTAGAGCTTGGTCTGGAGCCCTGGGGCTCAGCTGGAAGCCCTGTGTACCTCTGGTGATGGAATGTTCTGGAATGGTTGTCCTGTGGTCAGACCCCTCAGGCCATGCTGCCGTTCTTGAACATAAGCTGCCCTTTTCACAAGGTGGACCTGACGTGGTGGGGAAGAGGCACCCGGGCCGGGAGCCAGCCCTGCCTGCTTAGACAGGGACAGGTGCTGCCGGCTTGTCCGTGTGACACCCCTCTGTGCCGTGAACCCCTGAGGGATGGGGAGACGTATCTCCACTTGCCTTTGGGTCCCCAACGTTCGGCAGACAGAGGCCCCTGGGCAGTGCCTTTGGGATGATGAGTGTGGGTCTGTCCTCCCACAGATGACACCAAAGTTGAGGAGAAGGAGCCCATCGAAACACAGCAAAATGGTGACAAAGAGGAAGATGAAGAGGGGAAGAAGGAAGACAAGAATGGAAAGTTCAAATTCATGTTCAACATTGCAGATGGGGGCTTTACAGGTATTGGGGTGGGCAGAGAGCTGGGGTAGTGGGTGTCATAACCTTTCTGACTGCTGGGTCCTGGGAGTCTGGGCAGATGGTTATTTTATACTAAAGTGTGAATGGTTGATAAGAGTCCACTATATAATCTTTTCTGGTAACGCTGAACCTCTAGGAGAGCGAGGATGGTAGGCAGGGAGGACAGGCTTTTCCAGGCCCACCTTGGTGAGGGACTGGGGAGCACCTCATTCTGTTCCTCTGGCTGCTTCCTAGAGCTGCACACGCTGTGGCAGAATGAAGAGCGTGCTGCTGTGTCCTCGGGGAAAATCTACGACATCTGGCACCGGCGCCACGACTACTGGCTGCTGGCGGGCATCGTGACGTATCTTTGGCCCAGCCTGGCCAAAGACCTCAGGGGGTCCCTTGGTAGACCTCAGGGGGAGGTGCAAGGCAGGTAGGGGAGGGGTCAGAAGCACCGCTCCTAACTGGGTCCAGGGCCTCTTTCCTGGGGATGATGATGACAGTGATGATGATGATGATGGTGATGATGACGACCATAGCAGCAGCTCATCCCTTTACCCCCAGTACTCACTCCATCCTCACAGCAGCTTCCCATGAGGGGCACTGTGATCCCCTTTCTACAGAGGGGGAGACAGATGCTCAGAGAGGCCAAGGGACTTCCCAGGGACACACAGCTAGTAAGTCACAGTGCATCGCTGTGACTCCACAGGCAGCTGTGAACAAAGCGGCCCCAATGCCTGTCTGCCTGGAACTCACATTCTGCGGGGGTGAGTGGTGAACACCACAGGTTAGCGAGGTGTGGGGTCCAACGGAACCTGGTAGAGCAGGGAAGGGGCAAAGGCCACTGTGGGTGGGGCTTGCATTTCCAGTGGGACGGTTAGAGAAGGTGCCATTTGAGCACAGACCTCCTGGGGGCAAGGAGAGGGCTGCCTGGAGACCTGGGGACAGCCCCCGCCAGCTGGCCTTTGTGCCAGCCTTGAGTGGGGCCAGCTGCCATTATGGGAGGTGGGATTTGTGGGCAGGACTGCGCCTGCCCAGAGCCAGAGAGTAGAGGTGCTCTAGGGACCCTCTACTCCGCTGTGGCAGCAAAAGTAGCCACGGACAGTACGTAGACCAGTGAGCGTGGTCGTGTCCCAATAAAACTTTATTTACAAAACCAGGCCGTGGGCCACAGTTGGCTGATCCCTGTCACAGGGGCCAAGGTGTCAGAGCCAGGCCTCCTGGCTGTCATAACCAGGGGACCTTGGGCAAGATGACATTCTGTGTCTCTTGTTCCCTGAGGAGGTTCAGGGGAGGACCCTTCCTTGCTTCTCCCCGGCTCTGGTGGGGGCTGTCACTTGCTGGCACCCCTTGGTTTGCTGCTACATCACCCCAAACTTCCTGGTGTCTACATGCCTGTGTCTAAACATCCTCTTACAAGGACACAGGTCGCCCGGCCGATGCTCGCCCTGTCTCAGTGTGGCCCCTTCTTAACTCCAGTGCCTCTCAAAGGCCCTGTTTCCAAGTGAGGTCTGTACGGGTCGTGAGGGGAGAACCGGAACGTGTCTCTCCCTGCTCCCCACTCGGGTTGTGGGGATGTAGGAGGAGCTAACCCCACAAGGCCTCCTGGCCGGGTCTGTGCCCCGGTGGGCACCTGTCCGTGTCTGCTGACGGTCCCGTCACCGTCATCGACATGCTCATCCGGCAGCCCAGGTTGGTGACTCGCGAGAACACAGAGCTGGGACTCTGAGTCTGTGCGGCCCCCGCCCCCGCCCCACGGCCAGTTTGTCCTTAACGGTGCCACGCAGGCATGGCTACGCACGCTGGCAGGACATCCAGAACGACCCCAGGTACATGATCCTCAACGAGCCCTTCAAGTCCGAGATCCACAAGGGCAACTACCTGGAGATGAAGAACAAGTTCCTGGCCCGCAGGTTCAAGGTCAGAGGCTGTGGGGGCGGGGCGCTCCAAGGAGGGCAGGGCAGGGAGTTAGCGAGTAACAACCCCTTCCCCATGTATCCAGGTGGGGGCCAGGCCTCCACGAAGGGGGGTCATTTAGTCAGTCACCTAACAGGGCGCTGGGGCCTTGCCCTGGGTGATGGGCACAGAGAACCCAGCCGGGTGAGGGCTCCAAGGCATGGCCAAGATCGGATGAGGAGGGGCTGCTGGGTAGGGGCGTGTCCTTCCTCCTTTCTGCCTGGAGCCTGGGTCTGGGGGTGGGGGTGGGGGTGCTGATGGGGAAGGGGCCTGGCCGCGCTCAGCCCTCCCACCCCCACCCCCCCAGCTGCTGGAGCAGGCGCTGGTCATTGAGGAGCAGCTCCGGAGGGCCGCGTACCTCAACATGACCCAGGACCCCAACCACCCCGCCATGGCCCTCAATGCCCGCCTGGCCGAGGTGGAGTGCCTTGCTGAGAGCCACCAGCACCTGTCCAAGGAGTCCCTCGCTGGGAACAAGCCTGCCAATGCCGTCCTGCACAAGGGTGAGCAAGCGAGCCTTCTCTGGGCAGGCTGCCTGGTGCCCCTGCCTCGTGGTGGTGCCCACGGGGGCGTGGGGCTGGGGGAGGGCCATCAGCCCAGAGGGCGGAGCCTCCTGGCCAGGATGGGCCTGTCTGTCCATTGTCCAGTCCTTTAAGCCCTGCCAGTATATTGTCCCTTTGAATACCTTATCTCCGTAATCCTCCTAATATCCTTCAGTGGGGAGGTTTATGACGTCATTGTAAAGATGGAGACATTGAAACTCAGGGAAGTGAAGGCATTGCCCAAGGTTTCCAGGATTCAGACCTTTCACCCTCGTTCTCCAAACCTTCAGGAAGCTCCAGGATGGCTTGGAGGAGGGGCTCCCTGGCTTCACTGGCCCCTGCTCTGTTTGGGAGAGGCTTCCTGAGGCCACTTGGGCCCCCCACCCTGTCCCCAGTGGACGATGGGGGCTGCGGGCCTCCCGGGGAGCTAGGAGACGGGCCGGGGCCTGGGGTGAAGCCCAGTGTTGGCTCGAGGGTCTCGCCCTCCTCTCCAAAGCCTGGGGACCCCTGGGAGAGGCAATGGGGAACCCCACTCTTCTCCCTGGTGGTGAGTCTCTGCTTTGCAGGCTTGGGAGGGCCAGGCGAGGAGTGTGTGCCGCCCCAGTGCAGTGACACAGCCTTGCCAGTAAGCGCCGGCCTGGGCGGGCTGCCCACCCTTCCCCTCCCCCCCACAGTCTTGAACCAGCTGGAGGAGCTGCTGAGCGACATGAAGGCGGATGTGACGCGCCTGCCCTCCATGCTGTCCCGCATCCCCCCGGTGGCCGCCCGCCTCCAGATGTCCGAGCGCAGCATCCTGAGCCGCCTGACCAACCGAGCTGGCGATCCCACCGTCCAGCAGGTCAGTGCCCGGAGCCGGTGTCCTGAGCATCTGGCCTGGGGCTTGGGCTTGTGCTGGAGGTGTGGGACTTTGACCGTTAAACCCGAGTCCTTGCCTGCAGGGCGCTTTCGGCTCCTCCCAGATGTACAGCAGCAGCTTTGGGCCCAGCTTCCGGGGCCCTGGACCGGGAGGGCTTGTCAACTACAGCCAGATGCCCTTGGGACCCTACGTGACTGGTAGGTGCCCGTCTGCTCCTGGCAGCGTGCACGGGGTGCCCTGCGCGGCCCTGCCGGCCTGCTTCCGCCCTGGGCAAGCCGAGGTCTCCTCTCTTTCCGACAGACATCTAGCCGCCCCGTGACTTCCCTCTCTTGCAGCGCTCGTTCCCAGCTGAGGTAAGGCCGCTCCCAGATGCCCCAGTGCCCCCCGCGCCTGCTTCGGCTCGGCAGGTCAGGCCTGGCCAGGATCACCGTGGTCCCCGTGCCTGATTCATGCCCCTGAGCCGCGGGGTCTTCACTGCCTTCTGGGGCTCTGAGGATCTTGCCAGCGTGCCTGGAGCAGGGGGCACCTACCAGTCACGTAGGGTCCCAAGGGCATCTGGCTGTAGTTGACAAGCCCTCCCTCCTCTGCCCTGGGGACCATCTGGGGACCAGTGTGTCTGCCCAGGTCTCCAGGTCACAGAGGGGCGTGCTCCTGTGTGTACACATATGTCCGTGGCAGCGAGTCAGGGACCGCTGCCTGTCCCCAGCCCAGAACCCCGCCTCCACTCTCCTGTCTCCACGGCCCTGCTGCTTGGTGGGCGCCCCGGGACACTGCCTCTTGCCCCAGCCCTCCTCCCTGCCCAGGACCAGGAAGGTGGCTTAGGTTGGGGGGGCAGGAGAGGGGTGCTTATCCCACTTCACCCCGGCTCCCACCAAGCCCTGTCTGTCCCGTAAAAACTTCACCCCAGGGGGGAGCTGCTGAGGGGAGGGGTTTCCAGGCTGGCCGCCCCTGGGGACTGTCCACTCCCAGGGCCCTCCTGGGCACTCTGGTGGGGCGGTCTTGGCAAGGGAGTCCCCTCTGATTGCAGCTGCCCATGATGGGCAGTGGGTGGGGCAGCGACAGGGTGTGGGATGTCCCCCCGATGGAGACCTGCATGTGTAACCCGTGATCTGCCTCTCGCAGCCACGTCTGCTGGGCCACCTGCCCGACCCCCACAGGAGAGAAAAGCTGCCGCCTTTTTAGGAGCCGTTGTCACCGTGGGACAGAAAGGGAACCAGAGGGATGCCATCACGTGGGGGATGGGGCCAGCCTGGCTATGCCGGAGCCCGGAGGTGCCACCTCATCATAGCCTAAGCGTTCCGCCCACCGTCACACCCACACCACACGGGGCGCGCCCCTGGACCCCCTTTGCCACAGCGACTTCTCAGAGGAGATTCCGTTTATTTGTACATCTCTTGCGCTTTCCTATTGAAGACTTGAACAAATCTGTCTCGGTAAAAGTTGAGTGGCGTGTGGAGGAGTCGAACCTGCAGCCACGTCTGTCTGTCGTTGGGCCCCAGGCCGGACAGAGCCCCCGGAAGCCCCGCCGCTGCCCTGGACGTGGCCCAGCTGGGAGGACGAAGTGTCGCGTCGGCCCCGGAGCTCTCGGTGCGCCCCCGCCCACCTGTCCCTCTGCTCTGCCCCCTGCCCACCTGGAGCCCCCAGTGCCGGCGGGTCAGGACTGGGGGACAGCTGCCCAGCTCAGTGGTGGAGGCCCCGGCTGCATGCCTGGGTTAGGACAGGGCACCCTCTTCCTGCCAGGGCCGGAGACCACCAGGTGTGTGCGGTCTCCTTGGGGGAGGGGCGTTAGTGGCTGTCTGTCCCTGGACTCTGTCGGCGTGAGCTCCTGGGAGTGGGGGAGAGGCCCGAGCGTGCAGGCGGCATAGGGGCCGTGGGGCCTTCCTCTTGGCCCTCTGCTGTGCCTGGTCAGGGGCAGGTTGTCGTTAGCGTCTTAGCTGAGAGGCCACAGCAGCGTGGAAGGAGGCGCAGGGGCCCTTGGCCCTGCCCGGAGCCCTAGGAGGCAGCCACACCATGTCTAGGCCTATAGATGTGGAGAAGCCAGGCTGCCCTGGAGCACGGACTCATCTCTGTTTTTGTCTGTGGAGAGGCCTCGACCCAGGCTCTTGCCACCCAGCGCAGGGCCACCGACACCCTAGATGTGTTCTCAGAGGGCTTGGGAGAGCTGTGCTTGGGGCAGGGGACTGTCCCTGCTGGAGCATCTCAGGCTTCATGTCCTGGCCCTCCTCTGCCCAGCCGGTGGTCCCCGGTAGCAGCCCCAGGGGTGGGGTCGGGGGTGGGCCAAGCCCAGGCCTGTCCGTCTGATGCTCAGCCTGGATGTGGGAGCCTTGGGTTTCCTGGGGAGACTCCCTGGGTGAGAATGCTGTTTGATTGACAGGCAAGCTGGACCTGGGGATGGGGGTGCCAGGAGGGGGTTGGGCTCAGCTCCCTGGACCAGGACCGGGGCCAGGATTTGGCGGCTCACCTGGAGGACAGCCAGGTGACTGGCCGGCCCTCGTGGAGCCCCAGATGTCCTCACCTGTGAATGGCTCTCCCCGAACCCTGGAGGGCTGGACCCCCGAGGTCCCTTCCACCTAGGCAGCCCTGTACTCCATCCTGATCGGAATCTCCAAGGCAGACCCAGGCCTGGCATTGCGTGTGGGTGGAGTGGGGAGGGTCCCAGAAGTGACCTGCAGGTTTCCAGGGCACACATGTGGCAGCAGCTGACCCCGCCCCCAGGAATGGCGAGGTCCTTCCCACTCACTGGGGTTCCCACGCGTGTGTGTCCCCCAGGTCAGTGCCTCCCTGCAAAGGCTCCTGGCTAAGGCCACAGGCGAGGGGAACCCTCCTCCACCCAGGGCCCTGAGATGTTCCCTTTCCTGTGGTCAGCCTCGTTGGGAACAGGGCCGGCCTTCGCTGGCCACAGTGGACGGTCCTCAGTGTCAGGCTGGGAGGCACATGGCAATGGGTCAGGGATCTGCATCCCCGCCGCTCCAGCTCAAGGGCCTGTGGTCCCTCCCTTCCAGCCCTTCCTCCCAGGGGCCTGTCTCCTCTGTCCCCTCCATCTCTGCACCTCCCCCGGCCTTCCCAGCGTCCCCTGGGCTCTTCTCACCAGGCCGCAGCCAGGCACCCACAGCCAGCCTGGGCCCTGCACTGCTGGTTCCTGGAGAGACTCCGCTCTCCGTGACAGGCACCCTGCGGGCCCAGGAGGGGGCTGCAGACCTTTGGGGAGTGAGTTTCCGCTAACTGCTTTGGGAGAGAAAAAGGATCTTAAGAATGTGTTCTTCTTGGTTTATCAGTTGTCTCTGCCCCAGGCGGTGGGTGGGCATCTCCGGCTGGGTTTGATTTCCGCTGCTGGCAGAACGAGGGTTGCGGTGAGCCATCGGAACCCCAACGTGCCAGCCAGTGGTTTTATTTCCAGCCACCTTATTATTTAAACCAGTGCCGAGTAGGCTTTCTGTTGAACCACCTTTGGGCCACAGTCTCTGAAAGTGTCCCCTGCAGGGCTCCCTGGCGACCAGGGAAGTTTGGGTTGGACGGCCACATTCGCACACACCCGCCCCGGAAGCACATCCCAGGACCCCGTGGCAGGAGACCCGCCCTGCAGGCCACCTTCAGAAGTTCCTTTGTTTTCTGCAAATTGCAACCAAGGTCCTGCTGATACCCACAGCTGGTACAGGTGCCACCTCACCAGGGGTCCTTTCCAGGGTCCTCTGGAGCCTTCCCTGCCCAGGTTGGGGGCTGGCCATGTCTTGCCCCAGTGACATCTGACACCCTTGTTCCCAGGTGTCGGGTTCCAGGGCTCTTGTGGGCTTGGGGGCTCGGGAAGGGGCTTGGGAAGGGGCGTGGGAGCAGGCATGGTGGCAGGGAAGGGCCCCGGCAGGACGCGGGGGCTGAGGTTCTGGCCTGGGGTCTCCCCACCGCGCCTGTGGCCGTCACTGTCTCCATGGAGGGGCCGGCTCAGCCCCATTTTATATTTCCGGAAGTTTACAGCTTGTGGTCTGTCAGCCCAAAGTCATTGGCGTTGTGTTTCGGAGTTTTTTCTTAGTTTTTCAGATTTTTTTTTTAGACAAAGTATTTTTTTAGGTGCAATAACCCAGAAAGGGCCCGTCGGGTGTGTGTGTGTCCTGAACCCCTGACATTGAGATGGGAGCCTGAGCCCCCGAACATGGAGATGAGGGACGGGACCCCCCACCCCAGGTGGCATCTGGCCCAGCGGAGGGGCCAGACCCCTTGCCCTGGGACAGTCCCAGGCCAGCCAAGGGTCTGGGGACACTTTGGGTGGGTTGGAGGGTCCCAGCAGGGAGGGTCCCAGCTGGGGGTGGGGCTGGAGCTTCGGAAGCCGAGCCCCTGTGAGCTGCGCCCTGTCCCACCCTTGGGAGGACGTGTGGGACGCTCGACAGGTGGTTGCGGACACGACCCCCTTCACTTTGTACTCTGCGCGTCTGTCTTGGTTTTCTGTGTTTTAATAAACCCTTTGGGAAAGGACCGAATCAAAGTGTGTCCCGGAGGTCTCACTAATCTAGTGTGGGGGTGAGGGCTGGGGGCCGGAGTGGGTGTGGGGGGGATGGGGTGTCGCCTGAAGTCACGTCCCACTGAGAAGACACGGCCTGGTGGGGCTGAGGGCCTCGCTGGGAAGGGAGGGCACCCTGAGGAGGGGTGTGCATGAGGGTCCCCTCCCACCTGTACCCCCACATACCCTACTGACCCCCTCGGGCCCCAACCTCTGTCCCTAGAGGGCACAATATCCTCCCAGCAACCAGAGCGTGTGTGTTGAGAGAGACTGGGATGGGGCCGTTGTGGGGGGGTGGTGTCGGCAGTTTGGGTCCCCACCCCCTGCCTCTCCTCTATGGCCCACTTCTCCCCACCACCCTTGGCCCCAGGCTTTGGGAGCCGTGCGCTCAATGGTGGCTGCAACGCCCCCGCCCCCAGCTGCCCAGCCCTGCCCCGAGTGCTGAGTGCCGGAAATGAGGGGATCAGAAAGCCACAGACCCAGTGGGCTTGGATTTTATTCGGTCATTCCATAAATACGGTGCCGGCGTCTCGGCGGGGTGTCGTTTGGAAGTACGAGGTGTGGGCCGTCTCGCCTGCAGAGGAGGGGCAGGTGCTGAGGGACTGAGGTCATCCAAAGAAACAGGCGAGAAAAAGCGTGTCATTTACAGGGCCGGAGGGGAACAGGCCGCGGGAGCCTCGGGGCCTCGGCTCTGGCCACAGGTGTGGGATGAGACGGCGGGGCTCCGTCCTTACTGAGGAGGACAGACCCCGGCCCCGGTCTAGTCCTGGGGCTTAGTCCTGTGTCCGGCATCCCCCAAGGCAGGGCCAGAGGTCAGCCCTCCCCTGTGCGGGCCCAGGCTGCTGTTTGGGACCACCTCACTCTCCTCTCCAGGCTCTGACTGCCCTTGGGCTTCTGTCCAACTTCCTCTCCCCAGCTCCAGCACTCTCCGAAGTGGGGGGGCCGCCCCCCGGAAGCAGTGGGTGAGGAGGAGCAGGGCACCTCAGACCCAGGCTCAGGACAGAGCCCCAGGCCCGAGGCTGCTGGGCCCTTCACCCTGGGGGCCCGTGTCTCCCTCTGGCCAACAAGCCGCCAGCAGGGGCTCAGCCTTCCCAGGGCGGCTCGAGGGGCAGCTGTCCCCACCGCTGGCCCACTGCCAGCCTGGCCCCTGTTCCAACAGCGGGGGGTCTGGGGGCAGCAGTGTGGAGGGGCCCAGCCACTCTCCCTAGTGATGGGGGGCGACCTGGCCCACTGAGCAGGACCAACCCGATCCCAGCACAGGGCACTGTCGGTACCTGGGCTGGGACAGGTGTTGCCCCAGGGGAAGCTGGTAGGAGACTGGCCGGAGAAGAGCCCCCCGAAGGCCCCGCTTACAAGGAGGGGGAAGGTTTTAGGTTCCAGGGTCAGCGCAAAGGTCGGGAGTGGGGAAAGCTGTCTGCCCTGCCCCCTCTGGCCTTTGAGGTTTTCTCCAAGTGTTTCCGGCCCAGCCCAGCCAGGCCCTTGGAGAACGGCAGCATCTGGGGCAGCGGCTGCTCTCAAAGCAGGACCTGCTGTGCCTGCCCCAGGGCTGAGTGTGGGGTACAGGGGTGCAGGGGTGCGGGGGGGAAGGGCTGGCAGTCTGTCCTGCCTTTCCCCTCTGCCCCCAGCCTGCTCCAGGGGGTGGGGAGTCCCAGGGGTGGCCCTGCTGCCCATCTGCCCAGGTCACAAGCCCTGAGCACAGAGACACTTAGCACCCCAAGGGGGGGGGCGTGCCAACCCCATGTGGTGAAGGCCTCACAGGGGGGGCTCTGGGGGGTCTCCCGGGATCTTTGCCTTCATTGTGGGGCTGCTGCTGGGTGTGCAGACCCGCAGCCGCCCTGAAAGGGTCTGAGCCTGTTCTCTCTGCATACCCCCAGGCCGCTCCGGGCAGGGCAGAGGCCCACTCTCCTGCGAGTGGGTGGTTGGTAGCCACTGTCCAGCGCAGCAAGTGCAACCTCAGGGCCTCTGGGGCAAGGACAGAGGGGCAGCGGGCTGGGTACCTGGTAGGGAGGGCAGGTGGGGCCCTGGAGGGACCCAGAACTGGAGCCCATGCCACAGGCCCCCTGCCAAGCGCGCTGGCTGCCCTGGCCAGGGGCACATCCACTGTGCAGGGAGCAAGATGTGAGGCAATGAACTTGAACTTGTGGGTCCCAAACTGCAGAGCCAATCCCCCTGGATCCCCACCCCTGCCAGCCAGGGAGGGGGCAGGGGTTAAGGGACAGCACGGAGGGCCCCCTGCAACGACCCCCTTGGGGTAGGTGGCGGTGCAGAAGGGGTGGGGGAGCATCTGAGGCCGGGCCCATTGGAAAGTACCTGGAGCCCTTGGTCAGCGGGAGACCCCCCTGGGGAGGCCACAGGAAGGCCGGGCGGGGTTTCCTCTTCCCTTCCCCCAGTACCAGGCGAGGGTTCTTGGTAGAGGAGAGACCGGCCCTGCCTGCCCCCAGGCCCCACTGGCCCGCCTGGCCAGGCCTGGAGGGGTCTCTGAGAAGGGCCCCGGCTGGGAGAAAATGAGCCGGGTTCTTCTTGGAGGGTGAGCAGAGGCTGCAGGCTCGGGTGGGACCACGCGGCCGTCCTGACCGGCAGTGCTGTCTCCCCGGTCTGCTGCGGGGCCCGCAAAGCAGTGGGTGGTGCGTTGCAGCGACTTTTGGGATGCCTTCCCGATGACATCTTGGCGCGTTTTCTTCTTTTTGATGCAAACCACATTTCTGACTTGGCTTCAAAACAGCATAAGCGAGCGGAGAACAGAGAGACTTGTGCTGGGGGGGCGGGGGGGACGGAAAGTGTCCGGGCCGGCCTCGGGGCGACTTAGGACCTGTAGTCCTTTTTGCTGTAGGGTTTATTGCCCAAAATACTATCGATCTCGTGGGTAATGGAAGACGACAGCTTGGGAAGGACCTGTGTGCCAAGACAAGAGCAAATCAGAACTCCACCGGGACTGGCCGGAGGCAGAGGAGGCGGGTGATGCGCTTCCCGCCCCACTGGCCAGGCCCGTCGGGATGTGCCGCAGCTGCAGCAGATGGGACCATGGGATGCGCCGCAGCTGCGGCAGATGGGACCACGGGATGCGCCGCAGCTGCGGCAGATGGGACCATGGGATGCGCCGCAGCTGCGGCAGATGCAGCCATGCTGCTTTTGATTCCCGGAAGTTTGGGGCAGAGAGGAAGTCTGCCCTGGTTTATACTTGGCCCCTCAGACTCCGGAGTGCTCTAGACCCTTCTGGAAGGCAAGAAGTGCAGACTCCACAGCCAGACCTCTGACTTCTACCCCCTAAACTGCCTTTCCCAGCCTTCCCCACCTGCCTTCCATGTGACTTAACCCGGGGGGCGTCTTTGACGTGCTCCCCCTCCCGCCCGTCCAGCATGTCGGCCGGTTCTGCTGGCCCACCTTCCAACACCCAGGGTGCACCCACCTCTCCCATCTCCACTGCCAGGGTCACCCCCGGCCCCTGTTGTCACTTCCCAGCACATCTTCCTGTTCCCCAGTCTCCCCTCCACTAGCAGCCAGAGAGAGGGGGGGCGCTTTTAAACCCCAAGGCAGATCATGCCCCTGCTCCGCTTGGGACTGAAGCAATGCCACCTCACCCGTAATCACCGCCGAAGTCCTCAGAGGACGTGGTGTCCCACGGGGCTGCTCACTCCCGCCCGCCCCGCCCTCCCCGCACCGGCTCAGCTGCTGGGCTCACTCCCACCTTAGGCCTTCCATTGGCTGCTCCTGCTGCCTGGACGCTTCCTCCCCCAGGTGTTTGTATGGCCCACTCTTCAGCGTCTCAGCTGCCAAGCCTTTGCTCCCACGTCACTTCTCCCCAAGCCCACCCGGACAGCCCCTTCCCCTGGGCCCGTGGCTCCACCTCCTCTCTGCCTCACTGGACACCCTGCCCTTGCTCCAGACCCCCATCCCGCCAGCGATGATCTGACGCCTACTCTAATTCCCTCGATTCTCTACCTAATTCTCTGTTTACTGTCGGTTCCGAATAGAACAGCAGCTCTTCCAGAGCAGGGCTGTGTTGTGGCTTGCTGACGGAGCCCACGGGCCCGGCGCCGTGCCTGGCGCGTAGCAGGTGCTCAGCAAGTCCCTGCGGGGTGGGTGACTGGTGGGACGCCAGGCCTGGCACCCAGCAGGACCCCAGCTCACCTGTATTGCTCCGATGTTCTCCAGGAGCTGGTCTGTACTGGAAGCGCCCAGGAGCACGGAGCTGACCCCCTCGTTCCTCAGGCACCAGGCTGGGGGTGGCAAGACCACAGGTGAGGGAGGCACACCCACGGCAGGCATCCTTTGTGGTTGTGCCCTGCCCTTCTCGGGGCCAGAGACGCCCAGTCTCTGGGTCTGGGGTGCCTGGCCAGCCCAGTGCTCAGCAGTGCTGGGTGGGGGGTGCCGGGGGTAACCTGGCACAGATGGACACCCTGTGGAGAGGTGGCCCAAGTGCTCAGGGACCCCCATCTTCTCCCCGTGAGTGTGGAACCCCCATATCCCATGGCTGGTTGATAAAGGGGTGGCCCAGGCACCAAGGACTCCTGACGTCTCCCAACCCTGCCCCCACCCTCAGCCCCGTCACCTATGGCCGGTCCCCCCAAGCCCCGTCACCTATGGCCAGCTGTGGGAGAGTGCAGCCCAGGCGCTCGGCGATGGCCTGCAGCTCCTTCAGCTTGGCCTGCTGGCGCCGGCCCTCCTCACTCAGGATCTTGTCCTTTAGCCACTGGTAGCCCTGATTGCGGGGGGAAAACCAGGTGAGGGCGGGTCACCTGGACCTTGCAGATGGCCGACGACTGGAAGCCAGGCCAGCACCTCCCCCTGCAGCCCTCCTGCCCAACCACGTCCCACTGCGAGTGTAGCTGGAAGGGTGGGAAGCCTGTTCGTTGTCTGTGGGTACCCCCAGGAGATGCGCTGACCCCCTTCTCCCAGGAGGCCTGGTGTCCCGGGAGGGGAGCCGCTGCCGTTGTTCCAGCATGGAGCGCTGCGGTTGGCTGCCGCCGCCCCGGGGGTTGCAGTGCTGCCCAGGGACCCCTGGGCCTTGCAGTGGGTCGAGGAACGAAGGGGGCAGGCCATGTGCCCTTGTGCACGGGGCCAGGGACTCTGGCGCTGGGTCTGCCCTGGCCCGGCCTTTCTCTGCCTGTCTCCTCCTTTACCTTCTCTGCCTTTCTTTGCTTTGCCCCCAGACCCTGCATTCTGGAGACTCTCCCTAAGTCCCCTCTTAGAGGTGTGTGGGGGGGGACTGGTCCTGGGAGTCACCTCTGAGTGACAACTGAGGAAGCTCGGCTGCCTGGGGCCCTGAGCGTGTATGGGGGGGAGGGGCATCCCAAAGGCACCTGCGGACCCAGCCCAGGTTGTGAGTGTGGAACTGAGGAGGATGTTAGTGGGGTGCAGGAGGGTGCAGAGACCTCTTCACCTGGGCCTGTCCCACGGGTGGGCAGCTCTTCCAGCCACAGGCTCAGGCCAGAAGGGACTCTGAGCTCCCGTAGCCCGAGCCACTCTGCGGGCAGGGGCCTGGGCAGGGCGCCCAGCACCGAGGCCTCACCTCTACAAAATGCCTGTCCCCTCCTTTACCTTCAAGGACGCTCTCGAGTAGGGCGGGATGCCGCTGTCGTACTTTCCAGAGACGATGCCGCAGGCCAGAGGGGACCACGTCATGGCACCCACTCCTGGGAGAGGAAAGCCAGGTGAGGTCAAGCCCTGGGTCCCTGGGGTGGGGGTGGGGGTGCAGCGAGGGGACAGGAAGGGGCGGGGCGGGGCGCCCACCGATCTTGTGGAAGAGCTCGGGCAGCTGCACCTCCACCTTCTCGCGCTGGAACATGTGGTACTCGGCCTGCTCGCAGGTGGGCGGGATCAGGTTGAACTGCCGGGCCACGGAGTAGGCCTCCTGAGGACGCAAAGAGGGTGCAATGGTCCCTGCCCAGCAGAGGGTGTAGGGGCTGCCTGGGCATCGGGGAGGAGACACAGAGACGTCCCAGGGAAGGCTGCCCAGGGGCCGGCCGGCCCCTCCCGCCTCTCAGCTTTCCTGGGAGCCTGTTAGGTCCCTGCCACGAGGTGGGAAAGAGGGTGGGTTGTCGGACCCCAAGTCTGAAGTGGTTGAGTCTACAACCTGGTAGAGAGACTTGGGTTCTGGCATTACTGGCCTTGGGCAAGGGGCTCACCCCTCTGGGCCTCAGTTTCCCCATCTGTCGTGAGGTTCAAATGGGCCAGTGGTGCCCTCACCACAGTGCCTGGCATGGGTGGGTGGGCATTCCGTGTGTGCCGACGGTGCGGCTGCAGCTTTTGTCATGACTGTCACTCGGGACCTGGACCTGGGACGATGGCACTGGCAGAAAGTGCTAGGTTGAGGGAGGGAGGGTGGCTGGCAGCAGCCCATTTCTGGAACATGGGGCTTAAGGCCGCTGCTCTGCAGAGCTGACTGTCGTGAGCCCTGGTGAAGGCCCATCTGCCGGCTGGGGCTCGGCTCTCCCATCTGTGAAATGGGGAGAAGACGCTGCAGCCTCAGAGGGACGTACGTGCTCACGGATGCCACAGCCACAGTGGACGGTGCTGGGCTGCCGGGGTGTGTTTAACCAGGAGTGAACATCCCACTGCGTTTCTTAGATGAAGTGGAAATCTGGGACATCGGGGTGCAGGGGTTCTGGGGCGCTGGGAGGGGCCTGGAGACTAGGGTGGTAGGTCAGCCTCTGCCAACCAGCCCCCACTCCCACCCACGTGCCTGCTTCTGAGGAGCACAGGGCTACCCTGCTGACCCTTGTAGGATACCCGAGAAATAGCAAGGAGCATCTGCTGTCCTTGGCCCTGAAAGTTTCCGTGGAGGGAAAGGACAATAAGGGGATGCTTTCCAGAAGGGCTGGTGAGGGGGAAACATGGTGGAGCATGAGGTGGGTGCCCGGGGTCCCAGCAGCCACCCACACGCTGAGTGGCATGGCCATCCATCTCAGCACGAGCTGTGTGACCTTGGGCGTGTGACTCAACCTCTCAGTGGCTCAAGTGCACCTCTGAAGGGCAGGGCAGCAGCGCCGACCTCATGGGGCAGCGCGAGGATTAAATGGGAGACAGTCCACACCAAGCCTTCAAACCTAATGGTGCCTGGGAGGTCACGCCCGCTCGGTGCCGGTGCCCATGACCGCTGCCACTCAAGCTCCAGGACCTTTGCAAAGAGCTTCACGCCCGCTCTCCCAGCTGGTCCTCAGGACAGCCTCGGGGGGGTGGTTCCCCGGGCAGAGCTGTCGCACAGGTGGGGGGCCTGAGGCTTAGAGAGGCGAAGCCCCCCATAGTAACACGGAGAAATGCCACCCAGTGCAGAAGCTGTGACCGCCACTTGTCACAGTTGTCTGCCAGGGCCTGGATCTCCGCCCGCAGAGCGCCGGGGGTCACCGTACCATGATCTCCATGGAGCTCCAGCGCGACGTGCCCCAGTACATGGCCATTCCCTGGTTGATGACGTGGGTCATGGCGCGCACGGTCTCTGTCACGAGAGAAGGGAAAGTGCAGGTGGAGGGGGGTGGCTGGGGGCATGGGGCCCAGCCTGGGGACGCTCTGCAAACACAGGCCAGGCACTGGGAGCAGGGACAGGAAGCCGCAGAGTCTTGCAAGCAGTGTACTTCCTGGCTCCTACTCGGGGGTGGCAGGGGTCTCCGGGGCAGCAGAAAAAAGCGAACCTCAATCCAAGGTGTTGGTCTTGGAAATGACCTCCCCTAAAGGGTACAGGTGTTACAGAATCTTGGAAAACTGGGAGCTGTGTGGACTGGGGCGCTTCTGTGGCAGATGAGAGGGACGAGGGGAGGGGAGGTCAAAGATTGTGATTCCAGAGTCTAGAATGGGGGAGTTCTCTAGTCCAGGGGGGAATCAGGGACCCCGATCCTCAGGCAGAGCCGGATGATGGATTCAGATGACCTGAGAGTGGCAGAAGGCCACAGGAAGTAAGCGCAGTGTTTGCTTGTTTCTGATCTGTGACTTCGGGCTAACCCCGATTCTCAGTGGGACCTGGAGAGTCCAAGGGAGAGGTGACGGTGGCATTGGTAGGGACACAGGACGTGGCGCGGGACCTGGGTGGTCCCCGAGGTGGGGGCTGCAGCCCCCCTAGAGTCCAGAAGAGCCAGAGGGGATGTGGACAGCCCCTTCTGGGCCAGGCCTGGACTAGAGCGTGTCCCCCAGCACAGGACAGCAGGGCCTGTGCTCCTGGGACAAGGGGACCCTCTTGTGCAGGCTCCGGGTCTGCAGCAGGGTGGCCACCGTCTCCGCGTTCTCCGGGAACAAACTGAACCAACGCTGCACAGCTGAGAATGAATCGCGGATACCCTCGGCCTTCCTAACCAATGAGAGAGAAGGGACCCGCCCCCATCTTCACTGTCGCGTCTTCCTACGACTTAAGAAAGGTTCTGAGAAATCCAATCCAGGTTGTCTCCGTTCCTGGGGATGTTGACGTTTTAAAAGCAGAACCTGGCCTCATAGGTTTAAGTTTCCAGTGTCTTGGTGTACTGGGGTGAGGGTGGCTCCCCCAGAATTTCCCCAAGCCCCATACAGTGCTTGCAAGCCCGACTGCCCAAGGCAGAGTGGGAAGTGGAGCGGACGAACAAGTGTTTCTAAAACAAGGTGTGGCATAGGCCCTGGGCTGCGGTCCCCGCCTTCAGGAGAAGGCTATGGTGGCGGGGGCTTCTGGGGTGGTGGTCTCAGTGGACTCGCCAAGGACCCCTAAAAAGCCACACCCGGGCTTCTGTACCTGCAGGCCAAGCCCTGGCCCCGCTCCCTGCCAAGGTCGGGGCCTGGGCTCCTCTTTGCCCATCTCAGGGAGGAGGGCCGGCTAGCAGGGGAGCGTGGACCCATTGGGCCACCACTTAACCGACACCGGTCGATGAGAAGGACAGCAGTGCCTGGTTGGAGAGGCTTGCGTGTCCCAGGAAGACACCTGCCCACATCCAAACCCTGAGCCCAGGCGCCTGGCCTGGCTCCCCGCGTTGGGTCCTTTAGAAACACTCTTGGGGGCACCTGTGACCATGCAGTGTAAGTGCCGATTCCTTTCAGCCAAGGCTCAGGCCCACATGCTGGAGCGGGGAAGCCGAGGACGCCCCCCGTTCCCAGCCTGTCTCCCCGGCACAGCTCCCTCCTCATGAGGGGACCACGCAGTGCAGTGCCCTTCCATGCAGAGGGGAGCCCACCGGCACTTGGGGGTCAAGGCCACGGTGGCAGCCTTTGAGGGCCTGCGTTGGTCCCAGAGGGCAGGGGCCAACTGGGACACAGGCTCCTGGGCTCCCCGAGGGTCCCAGGCAGTGGCTGGCCGGGTGTGGGGCCCACCCACAGGAGCATGGCACACTGCCCTTCTGCCCAAGCATGACATCGGTGGCCCCGGAGACGGGCTACTAGAGATGACCCATTCGCCTGGATATTTAATACCACTGGACAGAAGCAGGAGGGCCAACTCCTTGCAGCTGCCACCCAAACCCCTGGCATCTCCTGCTGTGTCACAAATAATACATGGGGGGGTTCAGGTGGCAGTGCCAGTTGGCAGGCGGGAGCCCTGCCACCATGGAACACTGCCCAATCCCCGGGGAGACCAAGGCCTGCCCGTGGCGTGGGGTCCTGGGGGAATCTCAGCTCAGGGGCAGGCAGAGGCTGCCATTGGGCTCGAGTTTCCTGGCTCGTGTAGGTGTCCTTCAAGGGGGACAATGTTCCATGTCAGTGGGAGGGTCAGGCCACACAGCAAGGGCTGAGAGTGGCAGGTGACCCAGCCTGCCCAGGGACAGGAGCCACACCAGCCAGGACACTTCGCAGGAGCCTGCACGCTGCGAGTGGGGCGGCTCACTCAGGGGTCCCCTGCTGCTTCTGGCTGGGGCAGGGGCTTAGCAAACATGAGCCATGGAGTAGACAAGATCTGTGGGGGCCGCATATTCTGGGGTCCCTGGTGTGTGTGCTCAGGTGGGAACCGGGCCTCCCCCAGCCCATCGAGGGTCAAGCTTTCAGGCCCTGACGGCAGCATCCCCAAATCACGAGGAGGCCCTGGCAGACGGCCGGCCGCCCAAGGATCACAGCAAGGCCAGGCGGGGGTCGGGGGGTCGGGGGGACATGCACAGAAGGACGGAGGAATGACATGGCAGCGTGGCCTGGGGGGACCTTTTCCTGCACTCGCAAGATGTTCTCAGGGCACTCATGGTTCCCTTATGCATTTTATGGAGAAGTTCGTCAGCGAGGGGGAGAGTCGTGTAAATAAAACCACTGTCTCATAAAATGCAGCTCGGACACAGGAGTCAATGATCGGGCCCAGGGCACGGTGTACCTTCTATGATGAATGTCCTGGACTTGGAGGAACTAAATGGGTCCCCTGGTGATAAAAGAAAGATTTAAAGAGACCAGAGTTTATAGCTGTGGGGACACGGAGAGGCGTGCTGTGACAAAGGGCACGGCAGGGAGGCACAAATCACTCTTGCCGAATACTTGTTTAGTTAAAAAAAAAAAAAAAGCACTCACATAGATACACGCACATGCACACGTGTCAACAAATGAAGAAAAAACAACCGAATGTGACTGAATGTTCCAAGTCCCTGCCGCGGGAAAGCACAAATGAGAAGACCCCGAAGCAGGAAGTTGGGGTGGTGGGGGGGAAGGGAGGGACGGAGAGCGCAGGAGCGGAAAGAATGAACAAGCGCCTAAGAAACCAAAACCACTTTCAAAGCCTGTGCGGCTTTTCTCCTCCAAGTTAACAGAACAAAGACCCTGAAGCCCCCGGGAGAAGGGCTGAAAAGAAGGAAGCATTTGCAATGAGTCATCAGGTTGTGACTCCATCAGTTACAAAATAGTAACAGCTGAGAGAATAGTAACAGCATTTCTACCCAGTGCTAACCCAGCAGGGGCGGGGCCCCAGATGCCCCTGGGGAGGGCAGGGCCTGGGAGGCTGAGCTCAGGGCCCCCCCAACCCGCTCCCCCCACCTGGAAGGCCTGGCCTTCTGACCGAGGGCCTGTGCCCTGTGGTCCTCAGAGTCTCGGGTCCAAAACTTCCTGGCCGGCGACCGAGAACCTACCTTCCATGGGCGTGTTGGGGTCCGGGCGGTTGGCAAACACCACGTCCACGTATTCGAGCTGCAGCCGCTCCAGGGAGGCCTTCAGACCTGGGGGTGGGGTTGGGAGAGACAGTCACCATCTTCTCCAACTTCTGGGCCCTCACCCGAGATGAAAGGGACAAGGGGAAAAGTCTGGGGACATGTGCGGGCCGTTGCCACCGGGGATGGTGGAAAGCCAGGGTAGAATGGGGACGCACCACCAAAGGGGTTCCGCTGGGTCAGGAGGACGTGGGAGGTCTGCAGGCCAAATGTCCTGAATGAGGGGGAACCTCCTTAGCTTTCTGGTGGCCCCCCACAGGGTAACTGGGCGAGCTAGGTCCTCCAACCCGGAGGGGGAGGGACCGGGACCTGCGGCATCCATCGCCCAGGGCCCATGGAGTCTGAAGTGCACCTGGCGATGGCTCCCAGCGGAGCTGCAGAGTGGCGTGCTGGGGTGGGGGGCGGGGCGGCAAGGCCCCCCCGGGTCTCATTGTTACAGGATGGAAATGAACGTGGACAGGAGGGGCAGGAAGACAGTGCAGCAGGAATGCAGCGCATGGGAGGAGAGGGTGGGACCAGAGCTCCGGGCATTGTCCCCTGGCCAGGGGTCCTGTGCTGTGTCATCGGAAGGGGGGTGGGCACCCTCATTTTGGCACCCAGAGGGACCCCCTGGGTTTCGGGCCCCTCACCTTCTATGATGTGCTTCCGGGAAAGGCCTCGCTCGGTCTCCGCTCTGAAAAACAGGTGACAGCGTGCGTGGCGTTGCAAGCGGTCTTGGGGAAAGTGTTTATGATGCACCCATTAGGCAAACAAAGTGGGTCAGCACAGGCCCGTGCGCACTGGCTCGACCTCGGGGACGAGTGCCCAAGGCTGTGTGCACGGAGGACGAGGCCTGGGCCGCCCCGCCGCCCGGGGAGGAGGGCGGCTTCTGTGTCCAACCCGCGCTTCTGCTGGGCTCAGATGTTTTGGAAAGATTAAGGAGGAATCCCATTTACAATTTGCCGGACGCTGGTTTTGTCCGGCCCCAGAGAGAAAATTGAACTAGACACCAGGGGGCGGAGAGTGGGCGTTCCGTGGCCCAGGGAAGTGCAGTGGTATGGGCGGTTCTTGGATTTTCTGTGTTTTCCAGAATGTTTAGAATGTTACCTTTGTCGTTAAGTAAACAAAAAACAAATCCATGAAATTAAAAAAAAAATTAAACATGGTTTGAATAAAAGACAAACGCAGCCGAAGCCACTTTTCTGGAACTTGACGTCCCTCCATAGGGATGGGCGCCAGCCAGGGCAGATGGCCGCATGAAGGCCAGCCCACCCGCTTCGGGCACTGGGGACAAGACACGGCGTGGGGCCTGGCTGTCCTCCTGGGGTTCCCGGCCGGCCGGGCAAAGCCGGACTGTCCAGGATGAAGACACCCCCCTCCCCAGCCTCCTCGGTCAAGAGTGGGGGTGGGTCTGGGGCTGCCGCTGCCAAGGCAACACCTACTTTCCTCCCCAGAAGATCTTGGTGGTGATGACGAGGCTGGAGCGCCTGCAAACACAGGGGAGGGAGGGGTGTCACTGGGCCTCGCCCCCCACGGGGTCCTCCCACCCGACTGTCCTCCATTCTCACATCGGGGTCTGAGCACCCTGTCTATCCGGGAGCACTAGTGGGAAACAGGGCACCTCTCTGTCGCTCAGTGCTCTCGGTGGGTCGAGCCTGGACTCTGGGGCTCCCCGCGGCGTCAGGAGACAGCCCGCAGATGCCACTCACTGAGCATGTGACTGTGACTCAAGTGTGGGCCCCGAGGGAGACACGCCTGCCCCTCGCTGAGCCCCTTCCCTCCCGCAGCTCCTCGGGGCCCTTCCCTGGGCGGGCGCCCTGGACCGCGGCCACAGAGACGGCAGCCATTACCTCCATCCCTTCTTCTTAATGACGTTCCCTAGAACCACTTCTGCCCTGCGGGAAAGACAGACACACAGATGTCATGGCGGCGCCACGGAAACGTCCAGCCCCGCCCCACCGTGACCACCGGCCCCTCGGTCCCCTCGGGGGCCAGACAGGCAGGCTGTTCGTGCCCGCGTTTGCTGGGGCAGGCCCCGCGGAGAAGACCCCCCGCGAAGGCAGCTGCGGCACAAGTCCCTGCAGGCCCTGTCCGAGCAGCAGCCCATTCCCGGCCCCCTGGAGGTTCACCCGGAAAATGCTTGGCGGCGCCACATGGGTGGTTTCTGGATACGTGTGTTTTTTAGAAGATAAATTATTCATCTGCTTTCAGAGACAACCAGCATGTACTCGGGGTCAGGGGCTGGGTCTCCGGCAGGTGCTTGCGGGCGTGCGGGCGTGTGCGTGTGGGTGTGCAGTCCCCATTTCCTGCTCTTGAACAGGGGACAGACAGACGCCCTGCCGACCCCGTTGGTGCCATTTGGCACCACTCAGGGCCCCACACCGAACTCGGGCCAGCCGGCGTCCCGGGCGCCGCGCCAGCCCCCCCACCCCCCCCGGCACTGCAGTGATAGATCTGTGACTTTTAAATTTTTAACTGTTAAGAGCTTTTTGCTTGTAGCAAAATGTTTCTGAGCAAAAACAACTGAGGGATCCTGAGCCATACCCGCGGCTGCCTTCCAACTATAAAAGCACCTGAGTCATCCACTCGTAGATAATGGGCTCTGGTTGGCCAGCGGTCTGGCACATGCTCGGAAAGTTCTTTGTTTATGGTCCACACGCACAGAGATGTACTCGCCCTGGGCCACCTCCCTTGTTCCTCGGTCCCTCAAGTGTGGGACAAAGGGTCAGGAGAGGAGGGAGAAAGAAAAGCAAGCCGTGGTCCTGGGGCGCAGGAGAGCAGAGAGAGCCGACAGAGCCGACCAAAGCCTCTCGCTCGTGGCCAAGGATGTGGTGTGGTTGGCACCGCCCAGCAGGGCACAGAAATCCCGCAGCCCTTGGGGAAGCGCCCAAATTAGTGTCAGCATGACAAGCAGCGGGACTCGGCATGCTGTGCAGCTGGCACTGTGCTTGGCGAGAGGCACAGCGCCTGGCTCGCCACCCGCTGCAGCGCCTGGCCCCAAGCAGCTTCTCCCTGCCTGTCCCCTGGCACAGCGCCCGGCTTCCCCGTGTGGGTGGCTGAGGGTGCCAAGGCATCGATGGGGGTGAGCAGGCAGGTTCAGAGGCCAGCGAAGCAGAGGGCGGGATGAGGGCGCTGGGCTTCAGGGGCCACGACCACCCACGGAGGCTGCTCCCTGAGTCGTCGGCTTCTGCCAAGGGGCTTCCGAGAGGCAGGACCCAGCGCGCTTGCCCCAGCACGCCCACCCTGGGTGTCCCTTAACTGGGGGACGTGAAGACAGTGACACAGAGTGTGGCTGCCATGAAGTGTCGCCTGCCAGCCTGAGCACAGGGGCTGGGCTGTCTGCAGCTGCGGGAGGCGGCCCCAAAGCTCAGGATGGGCAGAGCTGTGAGCACGGCTTCCGCACTGGGCTTCACCTCCAACCCTTCAGCGGTGCTCCTCTGTCTGGAAAGTATTTCACTTCGATGGGAAGCGGCTGCCAGTTTGGAGGGGTGGGGAGGGGCTGTGGTGTCAGGAGGGGCAGTGAATGGCTAATGGGGGTTGGGAAGATTTGGGGGTCCCAGGGGAGGCTCCTGGGGCTGTCAGATCCTCAGACCCCGGGTCAGTACTCAAGCTTTGGGCCCCATTGCGGACAGCGGGCGGTAACCCAGGGCCGCGGGAGGCAGGCGCTGGCCCTTCGGCCCGCCGCGGTGCAGCCGGCCAGCGGACGGGAACGTGGCTCGCCCCAGGCAGAAGGGGCCAGAGGGAGCGGGGCAGACAGCCAGCAAATGACTTCACAAGCAAGCTGACTTTTGGAAACCCGACACAGGAGAGCGGGTGATTTGATTACAGTCAGTCTTTAAAGCCGAAGCCAGCAGCCTTGGCTGAAGAAGGCTTCTACATAATTGAGGAGGGGAGCTCACTGCCAAGACGGGAAGTGCTTCCTGCTGCGCTCGGCTCGCCAGACCGTACTCTCGCGGCTCCAGAGGCCCCGATTCCCCGCAGCCCTCGCTGTGCCATTAAGACGGGAAAATGTCAGGTGTGCGGGGCTGGCTGCAGGTCACGGGCCCAGCAGGAGAGCCCGGGGACAGCTTTGTCTCGGCCCTCCCCCAGCACAGCATCTTTGGCACCTGAGGGACTGAGGCCATCTTGGTGTGGGGACACATGGGGAGTTTAGCAAGTGACCAGTGTCCCAATGTTTTGAGATCCCTGCCCCATGCAAACAACACGGCCTCGAGCTATTTGGAGTTTAGAAAAGCACGCAGAGCGGGAGGCGCATGCGTGAGCCCTCTCGGGACGAGAGCCACAGGCGGCGGAGCTCCGGCTCTGCCCCGGGAGCGGTGGCCGCGCCACTGTCCCCGTGAGAAAAGACACGTACTTGCCGGCCGCGTAGACTTCCGCTGTGTCGAAGAGGTTGATGCCGTTGTCGTAGGCCAAGGTCATGAGCTGCTCTGCCATCTGAAATGAGAAACCAGGGTTGCTCGCAGGTGGCACTGTCCTGCCAGCCGGGAAGCACCAAGAGGCCCAGGCCCTGCCCTGGGGTCCCCTGTCCTCTCTCACTGAGGCATGGGCACAGAGGCCGCGCCCAGGAGTGGACCCATAGAGAAGAAAGAAGATAAGAGACAGCTATGGGTCGTGACCTTCTTGCGAGCAGGGGCCCCCTCTGTTCGGACATCACAGGGCCTTGCACCTCTACTGGGTTGAATAGTGTCCCTTGAAGTTCACGTCCACCCAGGACCTCAGCGTGTGACTTTAGGTGGATGGGGGTCTTTGCAGATATAATTAGTTAAATTAAGATGAGGTCACAATGCATTAGGATGGACCCTCAATCCAGTCTGAGGGTGCCCTTGCGAGAAGAGACACATTCACGCAGGGAAGAGGCCACGTGGAGGCGGGGGAGGTACCAGGGTGGTGTGTCGGCCAAGGCCGAGGGTTGCCCGGGACGGCCAGCGGCCCCCAGAGGGCTGGGCAAGTGGGATGGGACCAGCCCCTTCGGAGCCCGGGCGGCAGCTCAGTCCTGCTGACACCTTGATCTTGAATTTCTGGCCTCCAGGCAGTGAGAGGATGAACTTCTGTTGTTTTAAGCCACTCAGTTTGCGGGACCTTGTGACGGTGGACGGAGGACACCGGCAGCCGACCATGGTAGCACCGTAGAGCTGGGCCGGATAACTGTTTTCAAGCTACAGCTAGAAATCAGGCACCCTGTGACGCCGCAGTCGGCGGCACCCTTCCCAGAAGCCGCGTGAGGGCGGTGGTATCGCTGGCTGCGCCCTCAGCGAGCATGCTGGCCTGGGCCTGGCGAACGTCCGCCGACGGGGGGCAAGGGTCAAGGAGCAGGGCGGGGCGGGGGAAACCGGCCTGCAGTCGACAGCTCCCATCCCCCAGTAGAGAAGGGGCTTCTGGACTCTGATTTTGCTCTGGACAGGGCAGATGTCCTTCTGAGGGTCACGGATGCAAACTCCACTCCCCTACTTCTCCCAGCTCAGCTCAGAGCACCAAGCAAGCCCAGGTGGGGTGAATAACGCTGAAACCCTCAAAAACATCAGGACAGCCAGCCAGCCAGGCGAGGCTTCTGGGAGCGTCTCCCAATACCACACGCAGAAGTCCCCCCCTGCCAGGCAGGTACGGAGAGTGAGGTCGGAGGCCGGTGTTGATCCCGGGGGCTGGGGGCTCAGTCGCTGCCCGTGGGAAGGTGGTCCGGTACGAGCAGATCCCTTGGTTTTTCAAGAGAAGCTGGAAATCTGGCATATTTTGGTGGCGGGGTATCTGATTTTCCAACGTTGACAATGAGCTCTGAAGATTTCCAATACCAAGCAGGCCAAAGCTGACCCCCAAGGGTTAGCTGCTGGTGTCTAAGCCGGAAATCTCAGCGTGTTAACGCCAACGGTGAGGAGTTTTCTGGAAACCACGTGCCCCTGCATGGCGGAAGCCAGGCCCGGGCAGCCCCCGGCCGACTGCACGGGGCTCCGTGAGCAGGCAGGTCAGCACGCTGTCACGGAGGACACCCACCTCCTCTCGCCTGCCCAGGAGGACGTGCGCACGCCTCTCGGACGCTGGCAGACAGACAGAGGAGGAGGGAACCCGGGAGTTTTCAGGGCTGTGTCTTCATTCTTTCTTCCATCTGCTATGATTTGGGTGTACTTCCTCCTCTAGGGTTTGCTCCGGGCACAGAAGCTTTCCCCTCCAGAGCGGCCGCTCGACCCCACAAGCTGTGCTCTCTCGTGGGCCTCCCTTTGTAGTTGTTCAAACACGACTTCCGCAGACGTCTGCCCCAGGGCTGCAGCCCGCGTTCCGTCTCGGAGCCTCTGTTCTGTGACCGGTCCGTTGTTTCCGGTGTCAGAGTCGCAGGAACTGGGGGCAGAAGGAGCCCCAGTGGACCCCCTTGCTGTCCTCACCACCGGGGGCCAGGGACTCCGTCCTGCCGCAGCGCGGCTGCCCCAGAGCCCAGGCTGGCGGCCAGACCTCGGTCCCCGCGGCCCCGCATCCTTGACGAGGGAATGAAGATGCCCACCCCCTGGGTCGGCAGCGGGCTGAGTGTGACGATCAGTGTAAACCTCTCAGCTCGGCTGCTTTGAACCCACAGTCTGAGTGGGGCGGGGTTGGGGGGAGGCTCCACCTGAGCAGCGGCGTGAGGTCACCGCAGGGGCAGCGGACCTCAGGCTGGGAACCTGACCCGACCAGGGCAGCTGCCGACGTGGCCACGGGTCCTGGGCTCCACTAACTGTCCACTTCCTCCGCGGCGGGCTCCTCTCTGCCGGCCCGCAGGAGCCTCCCTACCTGGGACAACAGCCCCGAAGAGACGGGAGCTGGGACAGAAATGGGCTGTGGCTTCACAGCGACCGAGAGTCCGTTAGAGGTGGCCAGGGGCTGGGCAGGTACTGCGTGCTGGGGACAGAGTTTCTGTTCGGGGTGATGGAAAATCCGGGAAGGCCGGCGGTGAGGGCTGCGTTGCAGAGAGATTGTACTTAATGCCGTTGAACTACATGCACATTTAATGATTGACATGCTAGATTTTACGTCATGCGTATTTTAACACTAAAAATGGTTAAAATGGCAAATTTTATGTTTCATATATTTCATGAAAAAGAAGAGGCTAAAAAGCAAAAAAAAAACAGCTGGGGGCCAGATGTGGCCCACGGACTGTTGCTCGCTGACCTAGGTGGAGTCCAGCCACGGAATGCCCACTTGCCCCAGCAAATCCACCAGTTGCTCGTTTCTGTACCTTCCTGGCATCTGGCACACACCAGGTAACCCTGACAACAGGATCCTGTGCCTTCCTTCCACGGGGCCGCCCATAGGGAATGGCCGGTGGGCCGAGGCCTCCTGGGTTTGGGCAGCCCACGTGCTCCTCCACAGCCCAGGAGGGCCCTGCTTCCTTAGGGCGCCCACCCTGCTGGCTCAGCCCCGGCAGGCAGCCGGCTGCAGACCCACACCGGGCATTCTTCATCTGAACGTGGCGAGGCAGGCCCCTCGCACTTGACATATTGATTTTTTTGGCCACTAACTGCAAGATTTAACACGGAAACACTGCTTGCTCCCACGCTCAATCATTTCCACCTGCCAGGACCTGTGGGGACCCTGAATCTGTCATCTGTTGTATCTGCTGTCCACCTAGCTTTTTGTCGTCTGGACACAACTTCCAGTAGCTTCACACATGTCACTATGTCCCTGATGGAGACGTGGCAGAGCAGCCGGGGCTGCCATCGGATGGCTGGTCAGTCCTGTCTGGTGCGAGGATATGTTGGTGAAAAAGTCACCTAGGTGGGCAGTCACCATCAGCCACTGTTCCCTAATTTCCCCACAGGGACATGCCAGGCAGGGCATCTCGCGTGTGGAGATGAAGTCACCCCGTCCCACAGCTCTTCTGCCTAGGACTTCAGCAACCCCGTCAAAAGGGATGTGGGCAAGGCAGACATGATTTGTCCCCGAGACCCGTGTGGGCTCCGGGGCTGCAGCTCCCAGTCTCAGTGCTCAGAGCCAGCCTTGGTGGCTGGAGGAAACAGCTCCCCATGACGACTGCTGCCTTCACCCCGAGATCGCCCAGACCCAGAGCCTCCCAGCAAGGGCAAAGGGCTCTCGAACCCACTGCTGCCCTAACAAGAACAGGGAACAAAAGCACAAATTAAAGGTAACTAGATTTTGACGAAAGCACAGCTTTTGCTGTGAAAACGAACCCAGCAATCATAGCTAACACAGGTCTCACGTGAAGTCACACATTAATTTTGAAACGCAACCTTTCTGACAGTAAGTAGAGGGTGGCTTCTCCTGCAGCTGGCCAGAGCTCTACACCCACTCACTGTCCCCAGGTGCACGGCAGCCTGGGAATGCGGTGTCCCCTCCAGGATGGACCTGGAGCCGCAGGTGGTGCAGCGTTCTGGCAAGTGCGTGTGCATGCCGGGTGCATGGCTGGCGGCAGCTGCAGGAACTGTGGAGTGGGAGCCGAGTGGAGTGGGAATCTGCTCGGTCTTCAGCTTGCAGCAAGACAGCAGAGCCTGCATTCTCAGAGACCTCAGCAGACGTGTGCTGAAGCTTCAAATTTGCTCTGTAGGAGCACCGGGTTTTACACTTTGGAAAACATGTGCTCCCTGAGATTTCCTGGCACGCTGCTGATGAGGAGCCTGAGTTTCTGGGACTTGAAGGGACTTGCTGAAGCCCCATGCCACCCCTGGCTGCTAAGTGTGGCTGCGGCTCACCCTTCCCGCCCATGGCGGGTGCCGGCCAGGGCACCCTGGGGAAACAGCCGGGAGCTGTGTGGCTTGGGGGAGCACTGAGTTGCCGGTGCCTTTAATGAAGTTTACTGCCTGCTTGGAGAGGCTGCTCTCGCTGGGGTCTGGGGGAGCAAGGGAGCCCCGTCTTACCTCGTCAGTAATCTGGCCTCCAAAGGTCACCCATGTTCCTGGAAGGAGACACACAGGCTTAAGTTAGAGAACCGCCCCAGGGGGCCCGATCCGCCCCTCCCTGGGGTGCTTGGCCTCAGGCTGCAGGGAGCGGAGGAGGAGCGTCTCCCTGGAAAAGAGTGAGGACAGGCAGACCTTCACTCTTGCTGGACGGACTGTGTGTTGGGGTGCAGAGTGTGTGCACTGTGGAGCTGTAGGGTCATCATGACCCAGGAACGGGGCTCACATCTTGAGAAAGAGGGAAAAGGCTGTATCTCCACCCACCTCCCTCTCCTAGGCACCCCTCCTTGTTACCATGGTAACAGGCCCCACTGATCCTGGCTCTGGGGACAGCTCTGCACCCCCACCCCCGCCCCCCGCCTCCCACAGCCCCTGCTTCCCTGCGTGGCTCTGGACCAAGCAGCCCCCACACTCACCGAGCCCCAGGCAGGAGACCCGCAGGCCCGACTTCCCCAGGTTCCTGAAAAACGAGTGCTTCGTGAGTTCTCAGTGGTCAGCGCGGGACCCACCAGCCAGGCTCAGCCCCCACGGTTCCCAAGGCCAGCTCCGTGAGCCATGCCCCCTCACCCCAAGTCAATGCCGTTTCGAGGCTCTTAAGGTGAGGGGGACCTTCAGAGAGGCCTGCAGCTCGCCTGTCCTGGGCATAAGGGCCAACTGCCCCCCTCCGTGCACACCCGGGCTCAGCCCTGGTGCTGGGACGACCACGCTGGTGACCACGCAGGGCCACCTCAGAGAGACTAACAGAAGCAGCATGTCCTGTTCCCCTGTTGAAAGGAGACTGGTTCAAACCCGTGGTGCCGGCCCCGGCCATCCTTATCACTTCCCTCGTTCAGTTTCTTGTCATTTGTGTGATTGGAGCATCTTGCCTCCCGAGCTCTGAGCAGTGGAGCAGAAGTCGGTCTGTGTCACAGGCCACGCAGCCCGGGGGCCTGTCCCTCTGTGAGAGGAGGCAGGTGGGGGGCTCCACGGTCGGTGCCGGCTCTTGTGCTGAGCCCCAGCCTCTGTGTGACCCCCCAGCCAGGGCCACTGAGGGGCAAGGTCCAGATACCCCAGTGGCCACAGCTGCATGGGCTGCCCACCTCCGTCACAGGTCCAACAGGGGCTCCCGGGAACAGGTTCAGGAATGTCACTTAGGGGGTCACAGAGTGTCCCCCCGGGCGTGTTGAGGCTTGGGATGCCCGTCTGTCCTGACACAGGCTGGCGGGGAGCCTGGGGCGGCGGCAGGCCGTGGGGTCCTCAGGCATCTTGTCACTGGCCCCCGTGGACCCCGGGCAGCTCTGTGGGGCGGGTGCTTTCCTTTCCTGATGTCCCGATTTTACGGAAGAGTGCAGGGGACCTGCCCAGTCGTGGGGGGGCTGGAGTCCAGCCAGGCGGTCAGCTCCAGGACATGCTCCCTGCCCCGGAGGCGGCCCCCCCGCCCCCCACCCCATACTGCCAGAGGACACAGGATGTGAGCTGCCAGACAGTGAAACCAGTGGGTGGAAGGGCGGGTGTCCCAGCCACAGCCGGACCCCGACCCTTCTGGCATTGAACTCTACTTCCTGGGGGGATCCTGCCATCGGCCCCCCCCGGTCCTGGGACCAGCCTGGGGTGGGACACCCTTCTAGGTGGAGGGAGGTCAGAGAAATACAAGAGACACAAACGGTGAACCCTAGCCTTCTTCCCCAGGCCCCCCCACTTCCCTGGGCTACCCCTCTTCCAACCTCAGTTTCTCCCTGCAGGCCTGAGCCCGCCCCGCCCCCCCTCTGACACAGGCCCCCGCTGACCCTCTGCAGTCTCGGTTTCCCTGGTTACAAAACCGGGGCACACCCCCGCCGCCCCAGCATGTCGCAGGCAGCGGTTGATGGTGGATTGGAGATCCTAAACTTGTAACGGTTTGGAAACAGTTTAACATGTCACCAGATTTAAGACAGTTCGAAACTGCCCAGCATTCTTGCCAAATTTCCCACGAAAACCAGCCCAGCTGTGGGCCACTGTTCCTGCAGGAGCACCGGGGCCTCTCCCTGAAGCAGGATGCATCCTGGCCTGCCTCTCTCTTGGGGAGGTGGACTGGGCGGGCAGAAGCCCCAAAGCCAGAGCTGGTTTCAAACCCTGGTCCGCCCTCGCCCGCCGAGTGCCTCTGGGCCTGCCCGGCGCCTCCGTGGGCCCGTCACGGGCAGGGGGGCTCGCAGTGCTGCCCTCCCACGGGCTGGCCCTGCGGCAGCACAGGTGCCTGGGACAGGTACCAACTCCGCACGTGCCATTTCTGAGGCAGACGGCACAGAACGAGGGACGGCGGCCTTTCTCCTCATGCGGAAACAACGGATCAAACGGGCTCTTAGTGGGAGGTGC
This sequence comes from Micronycteris hirsuta, assembly GCA_004026765.1. NCBI lineage: Eukaryota > Metazoa > Chordata > Mammalia > Chiroptera > Phyllostomidae > Micronycteris > Micronycteris hirsuta. Next base: position 42,811 of record PVJI01013288.1, read on the forward strand.
GAAAAAGAGACGGCAGTTCCCGTTGTCTTTTCCCCTGAAGATCAGTGAAATGACCTAATAGTGCCTCCGCAGGGCTGGGGCGGTCCCACCCAGGACAGCCTGCGTCGGTGACGGCTGGACAGAGAGGCTCGGCCTCGTCACCGGCACGATTGGTCACGCCCGGTGCATTCTCAGCCGAGGTAGCTCGAGAGGCCCCTTGCTGCGACTTCAGAACCTTGCTCGTCAGCGGTCTGCTAACGAAGCAGAAAGAACTGGAGGTTCTGATCGGCGGTTCCCATCAGTTCGGGGGTTGCAGGCCCCTCTGAGAAAGCCCTTCCCTGGCCACGTGCACGGACACGAAAACGCTCAGAACCCTGGTTGCGATGCCCCGGCATTCACAGAGCACGGGGCACTGGGCTAGACAAATCCGGGTGCTGGGCTGAGACCACATGCCAGACGTGCTGTGTGTTCCGGGGACGAGTGGCTTTAGCAGCAGACAGGTGAGGACACGGGTCATGGGCCGAGCCCACCTGGCCTCTCGCCCACCAGGTGGGCTGAGTTTCTCCCCCCCACCCCGCGCGCCAGGGCAGGACCCAGCGCACGTGGCTCCCCAGCTGCCCCCGGGGGCGACATAGAAAAACTAGGGCGCCGCGTGATGCCACAATTACTCCGAGCAAGTTGTTTCCCCGTGAACGTGATGATGTTCGTTCTGCCACCCGCTGCCGGGCCCAGGGAGAAGAAATGCGAAGCGACAGGGTTTCTCGGGCTGGAGGCCCTGAGCCCGCTACTCCGTGGGGGTGGGGCTCTCGTCTAATTGCAGCTCCGTCGGGACCGCGGCTGGAGAGACGCCGCTGCTCGGAACCTTCAGGTCGGAAACGTCATTTCCTACAGACTTTTCTCCCCCAGTTAGAACTTGACGCAACGAAAAAGCCCTTGTCAGCTTTATCAGTCTTCGTGAATGTGGCTCAAGTCCCTCCTGTGGTATGGAAAAGTGTGAATGAGGGCTCATGGACTTGACCTTGCAGGGAAACGCGGGAGGCCCGCCGCCGGACACCCCGCCCTGCGACACACGGCCCCCGAGACTCTGGGCAAGCGCAGACCCTGTAACAATAGCTGGCGCCTTCCCCCCAGCCGTCTGGGCCAGGTGGTGGAAAGCAACTCAGCTTTGATGAGCTGGTTTGATGAAGAAGGGACCGGAACGTTTTCAGCTCCGTGTGGGGCGACTGCCCGTTACCAGGTAGGCCAGTCCTCAGACTCCAGGCTCCCGAAGGCCGGGCCAGGGTTTCGAGGTCTTCTTCAGGTTGCAGTGGTCCAGGGCGGGGCCCCAGGAGTGTGAAGAAGGGTGCCTCCTGCCCTCACTGACCCCTTGGCCTCTGGCTCCCTTTGCACTGAGCCTGTCTTGGGCCTTCTGGCAAGAACGTGGCCCCCTGGTGCTTGTCCCTTACGCTGACAGGTGTGGCCGAGGCCTGGCTGTGGATCACAGCACCGGGGAGGGCCAGCTTCCTGAAGAGGGTCAGGGTGGGGGCAGATTGGGGTCCAGCCCCCTGCAGGCCCACCTGCACCCTGGCTGGGGCCCTGGGACAATCGCTGGGGAGCAGCCCCATGGGGCAGGTAGTCGAGAGGCAGGAACCCCGTGAGGCAGGTACCCCTGCTCAGCACAGGAGCCCTGTGGTTTGAATTCCGATTCCATGTCAGCTGCTATGACACACTCCACAGAGGGTGAACCTGCCTGTCCCTCCCGCACCCCAGGTGAAGCTCGCCCAGCCCAGCCACTTTAAGGGCAAATGGGGGCCTGCAGTGAGGGGCGCTGGGGCTGGGATCTGAACCCAGGTCCTCCGGCTGCAACCCCCCAGCCCACGGAACATCCACCTCCCTTACTGCCTGCCTCTACCTCCAGCACGTATCTCCCGTGTGCAGGTATGCCCACGGAGGCACCCGCAGGTGCACACACACAAACTCATCGGTCATCTCCTCAACGGGTCCGAGGGTCTCGGGGGGAAACCACATTAACAGCCACTTTTTTCACTTACATGGCACTTTGTATGAAGCCCTTGGAGGAGACACCAGGATTGACTTAAAAATCGCAGCGGGTATCAGGGAGCAAAGTAAAAAAGAACATTCTGTTTACTCCTCGCTTTTAATCCCCACACCCCTAAAGACAGGAGCCCCCAGAGCTTCCAGAGTAGAGAACTCCATTCTGGGTTGTCCCCCTGAGCTCAGAGGTTCATTCATTAGAGGCCCCCGGCCCCCCCGAGGACCCCGGGGGTGGGGGAGGCCACAGGGGCATCGGTGCAGGAGGCCTCAGTTATTCCAGAACTCGTCTGGAGGAGGCGTAGGACTTAGTGGTTCCTTCCCAGGAGGCCCGGCTCTGGGCACTGGTTTTGGGGAGGGTCAGTCTGCACATCTCGGCTGCAGGGCCGAACATCTCATTTCAAGTTGCCGCCAGCAGCAGCTCACCGCCCAGGCACTCTCCTGAGAGACAAGGAGGCCCCGCTGTGGTCTTCTGAGGCTGGTGGCCCCAGTGACCGTCGGAGTCATGGAAGGAAGAGTTGGAAACGGCTTCCACCAAACCTGGGGGAGCTGGGGACCTGGCCCAGCTTTCCAGTGTGGGTGGGCGGCTTGCTGTGAGGACCCCCCTCTCCCCAGAAACACTGGTTTCAAAGAAGCAAGGGCTCTGGGCACAGAAAGACCCCAGGCACCCCATGACCCTGCCCCTGGGGGCCCTTCGTGCAAGACTGGATCCCTGTTTCCACCTGCCAGACCCACTGAGCATCTGGGCGGGGCCCTGAGCGGAGATGCAGGGACAGCAGGGGGTCCCTGCCCCCCCCAACCCTCTCCACGTGCAAGACACAGTGAGGCACCCTGGGGGCCTGAGCCCATGCGCCGGGACGCGTGGCATCCACATGCGGCAGCTGAGCATCGGCAGGACGCTCCAGGTGCAGCTCCTGGCCCCGCGGAGCCACGGTCCCGCCCGTGGGGGAGCCTGACCTGGGATCTGGCTCGAGCCGGGAGGAAAGGTGAACCCCATCCACAGCTTAGCTGCGAAGACATCAGACCACCCATAGGGCAGCTTCTGGGGCCCTGTGCACCCAGGGGGAGGGCAGGGGCCTGTGGCCAGTTCCCGGGGTTCCCGGGAAGAGGAGGCATCCCAGAGCCGATGTCGGGGGCTTGTCTGTTGTAACCTTTGACCCTGAACAGAAACAAACAGGTAGAGGGAAGGGAAGCCTTCATGCCCATTCCCCCTCTGCCTGCAGCCGCAAAGAAACTTGGGGTGACCCCAAGCTTCGATTTTAGCTCTCACCCTGCCTGCCAAGGCTAGAAAAAGCCCCTTCCGGCCTCACAGCTCAGAAACTGCCCAAGTCCGAAGGGATCTGCAGGTTTTACCGGCTCCCCCGGAGGGGGAGGGGGAGGGGGAGGGCAGCCCCTACCCAGCAAAGCCATCTAAGCCTCCTACCTATATTTCATCCCCTGCTGCTTCACGCTGGCGTCACTGGCGCTTGGGGAGCTCTGCACCGACAGCTGTCCCAGGCTCCTGGCCACCATGGCCACAGTGCGGAAGCGGCCGCGGGTGCCCAGGCTGGGGCTGCTGGCGGCCGGCCGGCCCAGCCGCTCGTCGGGGCCCCGGGCCTTGAGGCTGTGCTCGGAGCACGCGAAGGACACCTGCATGCTGGGGGTGGGGGGCGCGCTGGCTCTCAGTTCCCGAGCTGGGGCCCCCTCCTTCCGGACTCCGCGGTCATCTGCCCCTTCTCCGCCTGCCCGACCGGACTTTATCCTGCGAGGCCTTCCTTCAGGGGCAAGGGCTTCCAAAGCCAACAGGGGAGGAAAAGCTGTGTAGCCTCCAGGGTGAGGGAATCAAATTTCCAGAAACGTGCCTGAGGAGACTGCATCAGAGGGAACTCGGCAATCGTGCGGGGCTGCCGCTTTCTGCCCCCCTCACCTCTTCCTCGTGTCTGGGGTCCCTCCGCTGTCCCCACACTGGTCTGGCTTTGGCTGCTGGCCCCCAGCAGTGTCCAGCAGGGCTGGGCTGCCCCTGACTCCTGGCCAATGAGCAACATCGTGGCCTCTGACGGGAGAAGGAGGGAGGGCCCCTGTGTGGGGTAGCGGGCGGCAGCCCGGGGTTTCGGGGAGCAGCTGCTTCTCCAGGCTTCCCTGGGACTCTCAAAGGGAGCCTGGCATTGACTTCCCAGGGCTGCGCACCACAGGCTGCTGGGTCTCCCACCAGGTCAATGAGGTGACTGACGAGAGGCTCAGGAGGTGCCTGGTGGGTCATTAACGAGGTGGTTTGCACAAGCCGCTGCCCTGGCGGGTCAGCGGGGAAGGCACCGGCCGCTCAGTCAGGACGAGATAGGCAGTGCTGCTGGCGGACGTGAATGGCTGGGCTTGCAGGCTGTGGCTCCGGCGGCCCCCCCACTTGTGGGTCTTGCCCGGGAAAATGCAGCTTCCCCTGGGGCTTAGCACAAGGACAAGCCAGACCACCAGAAATGTGGCAGAGGAAAGGCCACTCTGTCTAGATGACAATGACCTGGGGGTCAGGGACCAGAGACCTGTTCTAGCACTTACACAGGACTCAGCTCGCAGCAGGTGCTCAGTGAATACTTCTGGAAGGAATGAATGAACGAACCAAGACCCCCCCCCCACCCCCCGCCCATTCCATCCTCCTTTCCCATGCTCGTGGCCCATGGGATTTTCTGAAACCCAGAGAGATGTCCCCATTGGCAGGAAGGGCTTTGCCCTCTGACCCCAGTGCGACACTCTCGTCCTGCAGGGCCCTTTCCAAAGCTGGCTGCCCTTTGGGAGGGGCAGGGCTGCCAGGCGGACATGGTGGGCAGGGGGTTTATGAAGGCTTCCCAGAGCTTGTCACTTCCACTAGCCCAAAACAGGGGTCACGATTCCTGATACTCTTAGAAAGTCACAAGAATGAACAAGAGTGGAAAGCAGGAAGTTTAAACCCTCGACTTGAACTTGTCACAGTGAAATGTCACCCCCAGAGGTCTCTCCTTTGAGACGTGTTTAGGTGGAGAGGGGGGTTGGAAACGGGCTTCAGGCAGAAGCACTGAGCGCGGATGTTCAGTTTTAATCCACAGCCGATTTCTGGGTTCTTTTCCTGCCTCACTGGGACCTGCTATTGCTAAAGCGAAGCAGCAGGTTGCTGCTGTGATTAATCGGAGGCACAGCCACGGCCCTTAGAAGCTCTGTGTCCCTGGAACGCCACTAAAGATGGTCTCTTGGAACACAAGCTTCTGGCTCAGCTACCCAGGACCCCCGGCCCTGCCTGCCCAGGACGGAGAGACGGGAAAGCCAGCCCCTCCCCCAAGATGAGGGAGGGGCTGCAGTAGGAGGGGACAGACACCCTCGCTGCACAGACAGCACCAATCAAGAGCGAAGACACGCAGCTCTGCCTGGCAGGGCCAGTGCCCTGCTGCCCCGGTAAGGCTGCCCTGACTGTGCTGAGTGGAGGGTGGTGCCCTTCTGCAGAGGAGGAGGGGTGGACGCTGAAGAGTTGGGGGCTGTCCCAAGCAGCAGTGGACTGGGAGGTCCTTGGCCCCTAACGTTTCTAAGAGCAAAAGGTGGCAGACTGGCAGA
>PVJI01013289.1:0-48351 GCA_004026765.1 Micronycteris hirsuta
CTTACTTCACTTAGCATAATGCTCTCCAGTTCCACCCATGCTGTTGCAAAGGGTATAAGCTCCTTCTTCCTCTCTGCTGCATAGAATTCCATTGTGTAGATGTACCATAGTTTCTTGATCCACTCATTTGTAGATGGACACTTAGGTTGTTTCCAGCACTTGGCTATTGTGAATTGGAGTGCATAAGTTCTTTTGAATTGGTGTTTCAGGGCTCTTAGGGTATAATCCCAGTAGTGGAGTTGCTGGGTCAAAAGGCAGTTCCATTTTTAGTTTTCTGAGGAAATTTCATATTGTTTTCCACAGTGGCTGCAGCAGTCCGACTTCCCACCAGCAGTGCAGTAAGGTTCCCTCTTCTCCACATTCCCGCCAATAGTTATCTGTTGTTTTGTTGATGATGGCCATTCTGACTGGTGTGAGGTGGTATCTCATTGTGGTTTTAATTTGATTGGAGCATTTAAGCCATTTGCCTTTAAAGTGATTTTGATAGGCATGTATTTATTGCCATTTTATTCTTTTAATTGCATTCCTCTTTTTATTTTTCTTATTTCTTTCTAAGAGAGCCCTTGTAACATTTCTTATAATACTGATTTGTGGTAATTAACTCCTTTAGGTTATTCTTGTCTGGGGAGCATTTTATCTCTCCTTCAATTTTCAATGATAGCCTTGCTGGGTATAGTAGTCTTGGTTGTAGGTCATTGCTATTCCTCACTTTGAATATTTCAAACCAATCTTTTTTGTACTAAAATGTTTCTGTTGATAAATCAGATGACAGGCTTATGGAAACACCCTTTTAGGTAACTGTCTTTCTCTTGCTACTTTTAAGATTCTCTATTTGTCTTTAACCTTTGCCATTTTAATTATGACATATCTTGGTATGGGCCTCTTTGGGTTCATCTAATTTGGGCTGCTCTACATTTCCTGGACTGGTGTGTCATTTTTCTTCACCAGGTTAGGGACATTTTCAGTGATTATTTCTTTAAATCCTTTTTTTAATTTCATCTTCTATTTCTTTTTCTTCTGGTACCCCTTTGAAGCAGATATTATTATGCTTCTTATTGCTCCAAAGGTCCCTTTCACTATCCTCACTTTTTCAAAGTTCTTTTTTCTTTCTGATGCTTTGACTGGGTGTTATCTCTTACCCTGTCTTCCAAATCAGTGTTTTGATGCTCTGCTCCATCTAACCTACTCTTAATTCCTTCTAGTGGATTCTTCATTTCAGAAATTGTGTTGTTAATTTCTGACTGGTTATTTTTATGGTTTCTATGTCCTTTTCATGTTTACTATCTCTTTGTTTAAGTTCTCACAGATTTTATCTGTTCTTCCCCTAAGTTCCTTAATATTATTATAACCATTGTTTTGGACTCTGTATCTGGTAGATTCCATCCATTGTATTTGTCTTTTTTTCTGGAGATTTAGCTAGAATAGTTTCATTTGGAGCATGTTTCTTTTTTTCCCAATTTTAGCTACCTTTTTGTGTTTGTTTCTGTGCATGAGGTTGATCTTCTATGTCTCCTCATATTGGTAGGTAACCTTATATAGCAGGTGTCCTGTGTGGCTCCTTGGTACAGTCTGCCTGATCACCTGAGCTAGGTGCTGTAGGAATATCCCCTGTGTGGGTTATGTGAATCTTTTTGTTGTTTTATTATTCATAAAAGTGGCAGCGACTCTCCCTCTCTATCTCTCTCTTTCTTTTTTCCTCCCTCAAGAATTTTCTGAATGGGTCAGGTAGACTGGGCTGAGGGGGAAAAGGTGAAGGGTTTTAGAAGTACAAATTGATAGTTTCAAAATAACCACAGGAATGTAAAGCATATAGAATGTAGTCAATGCTATTGTACAATCTATGAGTGGTGGTTGGTGGGTACTTGCACTATCAGGGGATTATTATATAATTGCCTAATTACTGTGATGTACGCCTACAACTAATATAAAATAATATTTATATTATATTAATTATATATAACATATATAATGAAATGAAAACATAAATGGCAAATCTAAAATTACAATGCAGTTGGTGAACACATTTTTGTATATTACAAAATATTGAATAGATATAATTTTTGAATAGATAAAAAGACAGCATCAAAACCTGGTAAGAATCAAGAGAAATTAAATTACTCATACTTTTTTGAAGGGAATATAAAATGTATCATCACTCTGGAAATGCCTTAATAAAGTTCTAAAACTATCCATACAACAGTAGGACCCCTGAGCATTTACCCAAAAGAAGGTTGAAATCTTCATGATAGAAAATGTTTATAACAACATTATTCATTATAGCCAAAAAAAAACCAAAAACAACAACAACAACAAAAACTGGAAACAACCCAGCTGCCTTTCAACTTTAAATAGTTAAACAAACTCTAGTGTGTCTACACTGTGGATTACTAGTTAGAATATAAAGGAAAAGAAATGACTATTAATACAGAGAACAACCTGGAATAAATTCCAGATCATTTTGGTAAAGAAAAAAAGTCTATCTCAAAGCAGTTTTCAAAAGATTAAATACTAAGTGAATCCATTTATGCTTGAAATTACAAAATTATAACACCAGGTAACAGGTTAGTGTTTGTAAGGTTTTAATGAGGAGGTGGGGGTAGGTAAGTATACAGGGACAAAAGATGGAACTATATGGTGAAAAATTGATCTGTGTCTTGACTGTGTCAATGGCAGCATCTAATTTTGATTTTGTATTATAGTTTTGCAAGGTGCAGCCATTGGGGGAAACTAGGTAAAGGGAGTATACAAATTTTCTGTATAATCTATTACAACTACATATGAATTTGCAGTTCTCTCAATATAAAATGTTTAATTAAAAATGAAAGAAAATGCCAATATTCCTGGATTTTGAGAATGAGAGATTATTTCTAGTAGAACTGCTTTACAAAATATACTGACAAAACTTCTTTCAGCTAAAATCTAGTGATACTAGGAAGTAATTTAAACCCACATGAAAAATGAAAAGCACTGATAAATGTAATTAGAAGGTGATTTAAAAAACATTATAGCTGTGTATTTCTTCTTTTCCTCACTTGGTAAAAAAAACAATTGTATAAATCAATGTGTATATAAATATATAAAAGCATGAAGGAAGTAGATGGGAACAAAGCTCTGTTAGAGTAAGGAAATGACACCAGCTAATTAACTTGAATACACAGAAACATGTGAAAAAACCACAAAGGTTAAATAAGAAAGTTAGTGTGACCAAATATGCAAATATTTGTTTTCTAATTTTTTTCTCTTAGCTTCTTTAAAAGATATAACATTACACAAGATAATAATTATAGTAGAATTTTTCGGGTTTCTAATTTACGCAGATGTAAATGTGTAACAAAATTAGCACAAAAAGAGGAAGGGGAATGAATCTATAAAGAACTAACATTTATGTAGCCCACTGGAATTAATTTGGTATAACTTTGATAATTTAAGGTAAATATTGTATGCTCTAGAGCAATCATGAAAAATGAACTCAAACAATATTGGGAGAAATCATGAAATGAACTATATTGTTATACAAGGAAGTATTGTCTCAATGACATAAAAACGCAATAAAGGAAGAACTGAGGAAATAAAAAGACATGAGATATTAAAAGAAGAACAGTCAAATAGCAAAGATAAATCCAGTAATATCAATAATGATGTGAAATGTGGAAGAATTAATGTAATCAAAGACAGAGATAGCCAGACTGGATAGAAAAGCACAGTCCAACTATATATTGTCTGCTAGAGACATACTTTAGACTCAAGGACACAAATAAGTTGAAAGAAAAAAATGAGGAAAATACATATGCAAATAACAACCATATCAAAGTTGGGCAGCTATACTAATATGACTCTAAAGAGATATTAAAACCAAAAAAGTGTTTCTAGAGATAAAGAGGAATATTTTATAATGGTATACATGTCGCTCCATGAGATATGTATAATAGTAGGAAGCATACATAAACTAATAATAGCCCCCAAATACAGGAAGCAAAATTGACAAAATGAAAGCAGAAATATTCAATTCGACAATAGAAATCTTTAAAAACCTACTTTAAATAGTGTATGTAACAGAGAAAGGATGAGCAAGTTACAGAAAATTTGGCATCACTAAAGAGACAAACATAGAACACCTCACCCAAAAGCAAGAATAGACATACTTTTCTCAAGAGTAGGAATGTTTGGAACATTTTCCATGAGACACCATATTCTAAGTAATAGCATAAGCCTTGATACATTTACAATGATTAAAACCAGAAATGTATGTATTTCAAGCAAATAGAATTAATTAGAAACCAAGAACAGAAGAAACAGTGGAAAATTCACAGAGTTGAAATTCAACAAAAGGATAAAAAAATAAAATAATTTAGAAAGCATTCTGAGATAATTGAAACAAAAAACATATGACAAAGCAAAGCTTTGAGATACAGAAGTGTTCAGGGAGGAATTGATATCATTAAACATCTATATTTAAAAAGAATGATTTCAAGTCAATAACCTTATATCCTTTATCTTAAGAAACTGAAACCAAAACAAGGAGAAAGAAGGAAATATTTTAAAGTAAGACAGAAATAAATGAAGTAGATATTAGAAGAATAATTTAATAAATGAACAAAACCAAAATAAAAGGCATCAAAATTTAGAAGAAAAGAGTAACATCTCTCTTTGTAGATGACATGACTTTGTACACAGAAAATCCTCGGTAATCCAATGAAAACTGTTAGAAAAAAAAAAAAAAACAGTTCAGAACGTTTTCAGTATATGGGTATACAAAAATCAATCATATTTCTATACTCTGTAAATTAATAATCCAAAACTAAAATTAGGAAATCAATTCCTTTTACAATAGCATATAAATAAAATATTTACAAATAAATTAAGCGAAAAACCCCCACAAAATCTGTACACTGATATTAGTGAAATACTGTTGAAGATATTAAAGAATACCTAAATATAAGATATTACATGTTCAGAAGACAATATTGTTAAGATAGCAATATTCTGAAATTCAACTATAGATTTGAGGCAATGCCTGTCAAGTTTCATATGGCTTATTTTGTAAAATTGACAATATGATCCAAAATTTTATGTGGAAATCCAAAGGATGAAGAATAGTGAAACAATCTTGAGAACAGAGAATAACTTTGGAGGACTCACATCTACAGATTTAAAAACTTACTCTAAAAGTACAGTAATAAAAAGTACAAACGACAGTAAAGAACATAAATTTGACTTCATCATAATTAAATACATTTTGCTTTAAATTACACAGTAAAGAAAATGAAACATAGTCTAGTGAATGGTAGAGAACATTCATGAATAATAAATATGACAGGGAACTTGTAGTCTAAATAAATAAATAACTTTTACAATTTAGCAATACCAATACAAATAACCGAACTGAAAAATGGGCAAATACATAGACATTTTCAAAAGAAGATAAATGTCAAATAAGTGCAAACAAATATAATGTGACTTATTAGTTAATAGTGTAATGTAAAACAATACCACAATGAGATAGGATGGCTATCATAAAAAATATACACAGTAATACATATTGAAAAGCATACAGAAATATTGGAACTTCATTGTTTGTGAGAATGTGAAGTGGTGCAGTCACTTTTCAATTGACTTGGAGTTAAATAAGACCTAGAAATTCTACTACTTTCTATGTCCAAGGTTAATGAAAACATGCACCCATGCAAACATTTATTCACAAATATTCATGGCAGCATTATTCATAATAGCCAAAAATTTGAAACAACCTTAAAGTTTATCATCTGGTAAATGGATAAGCAAGGTACATCCATACAATGGAATGCTACTGTGCAATAAAAATAAATGAAACAGTGAACTACGCTGCAACATGGATAAAAATTGAAAACATTATTCTAAGTGAAAGAAACAAATCACAAAATGCCATATATTGTATGACCCTTTTAATGTGAAACATCCAGAATAAAGAAAATCTATAGAGACTGTTACTGTCTGCGGGTAGGTGGGAGAGAGGGGAGGATTTGGGACAGCCGAGAATGACAGCTAAGAGGTATAGAGTTCCTTTGTGCAGCAACACACAGGTTCCAAATTGATTGTGGTGACGGCTGCACATCTTTGTGAATTATAAAAAATGAAATGTACATTTACAATGAGTGAGTTTTATGCTATGCAAATTATATTTCATTAAAACTATTTAAAAACTGAGATAACACTTCACACTAATTAGCATGATTAAAATGTTAAAAGTCTGACAAGACCAAGTGTTAGGATATGAAGCAGTTGGAGCTCTGATATCTTTTGTTGGAACTGTAAAATTCTACAGGAACTTTTGCACATTGTTTAGTTCCTTCCTACAGAGTTAAACACTCAATTACCATAGAAATGGGTGATATTACAGTTTCTATAAATTCAACCAGAGAAACAAAAATATATATTCATACAAGAGTGGTAGGCTAATGTTTATAGCAACTTTATTTATTATACATTGACTTAGAAGAAACACAAATGTCTATCAACAAGTCAATATATAAGCTAAGGTATTATTCACAAATTACCACAACAGATTACTGTGCTTTAACAAAATGCCCCAAACTTAGGGTTCTTTTGGAAACATGTGTCTTGGGGGCCACATGTTTGTACTGACCAAACCTGGCGCCTTTGGCAGCATAAAGTGAACACAACACAGAAGCAAAATGCCATCTGCTCTGCCCTGGCTACCTCAGCCTTACCAGTGTTGGTCATGTCCGAAGGTCATGACATTGAGCGAGTTCCTGAACTCCCTTTGCTGGTTGAAGATGAAGTTGAAGGTTACAAGGAGACCAGTTAGGCTGTTTTGCTTTTTAAGAAACTCTATGCCTCTCAGAGAAGGAGGGCTGGTTAGGGGGGGGGAAAAGTAAACAATCTTTGCATCCCGTGAGGGGGATGTTGCATCATCTATTGTGAGGACAACAGTATCAGCAAAGACTTCAGAAACACCCATGGCCCTACTCTGCTTAGTGTAAGCAAACTAAACATTTTGACACTTGCTCCTGGTGGGCACATGAGCTAGTTCTGCATTTGGATTGCAAGTACTTTTAGCAAGCTGGATAATCGATCAGTGTGGCACTTTCTATAAAACCATCTCCCTCTAGAGGAATGGCAACATTCCCAAGCACAAGATGCTCAATGTAGACCTTAGCAGAATCTTGCAAAGCTCAGAGATCCAAAAAGCCCTTCCTCTATTTTCAAAGCCAGCACTTTTTCAATGCTGCATCTCTCTAACTATCTTCCACAGTCACATACTTCTGTACTTTTGGGGAGTTTTGCAATGATTATTTCTAATTAAAAAAAAAAAAAAAAACATTAAAGTGGACTTGCTCTTTAATCTAGAAAGTACATTTCTAAGAAAATATTTTCTTATGGTTGGAACCTGAGATGCATACAACATTATATGCATATTCATGCTATAATGTTGTATAGAGAAATTAGCAGGAAAAGTTAGAAAAAGCAGGAGTAGAATTAGATTGTTTGGATAAAACCATGGGTTACTATCAGTAATCGACATGTGTATATGCTAGTAGTAGTTTGTCATACAGTAAAAATGCAATAGAAATAAAACTAAACACATGTTTATCAAGATATAATTTTAAATACATATATATTTCTAAACCAGAAAAAATACTTTGGCAGTAGTATTTCTTCAGTTATTAATGCCATTTATTATTTATGTCTTTCTGTATTTTATACATCTAATATAAATGTGTATTAGCTTTATGCAACAAAATAAAAGGTATATGCCTGCAAAATAACAGAAGCTAAATAAATATTTGTTGAATGAAAATAAAACTAAGCAAAATGTTCAAAGTAGTGCAATATGTTTAGGCTTGTAATAATGAATAGAAACTTAAGTTGCCTCATATTTGTGTATTAAATTACACTATGTGAAATTGCCAGTTTTATAGGTACAAAATAATCACGTATTAGCAATTTTCTATTTCTGCCAAATATATTGAGAATGACATTTTAATAGATAAGTCATGGAGATAAATATCCATATGGAGCACTTAAGGCAAGAAACCATCCGTTTCTAACCCAAAGCAGTCATAGTTAAATTTTCAGGTCTGAAGAATTAAAAGGACTTTTCTAGGATATATTTTCCTTGCTGATAAAATTTTTTTTTTCAATTTTTAGCTTAGATTTCATTTTTCTAGAGCAACAATATATGAGGCGATAATATCTGCAGTGCAGCTCACAAAAGCCTATTTAACCCACAATATAGCTGAAATATAGTGGTAATTTCTCCACATAAAATTGCATTCATGATAATGTTGCTATGGGGAGTTGAATGTAGAGCTGCTTTCTAAAGGAAATGTTAGAAAACATGGCTCTCATGGGACCAGGACCCATGTTCCCGTTGTTGCTCATTTTAGCATGGATACAGCTGCCTGGAAAGGCACGAAGCCCCACAAGAGCATCTTTTGCTGTAAGCGTTCATGGAGTGGGCTTGGTAATGCATATCATCACTGCCTTCAACCTGTTGCCCTGAGAAGGTAAGAAGTAGGCCAGGAATCTGACAGCTTGGGCTGTGTCTTGTTTCAGCCCCAGATTTGCTAAGCATCTTTAGTCAGGTCACTAAGGTGCCATGTGATCAAATTTCCAAGTCTGAGGAAAATACATATATATATATATATATATATATATATATATATATATATATATATATATATTTTTAATCTTTCATGAACTTTTTATTGGCCTTCTGCCCTGCCGAGGGATGCCCCACTTCTACTGCCTTTGATGCCTCAAAACTTTGGTGTTGTTGACCTCAGACACCACTCTGCCGTCCACGATCCTATGAGTCCTGGTCTTTTGGATGGTTTGTAGGGAGGGGCTCTTGTCCAGAACATCAACAAGACTGAAGTCCTCCAGTAGGCTTCTTCCAGTAGGCTACGGTAGGTGGCAATCTTAGCCTCCAGCTTGACCTTGATGTTCAGCAGGACCTAATATTCCTGGATCTGGTGCTGCCTCTCTGCCAGGGTCTGGGCTAGCTCTGACTCCAGGTGCAGCAAGGTCCTGTTCAGCTATCCCATCTGGATGGCAGAATGCCTCTCCACCTCCCTCGGGCTCTTCTTCAAATTGACCTTCAAATTCCTCATTGAATTCAGGTAGATCTCCAATGACTGACCACAAGTATCAGCTCTGTGAGTGTCGTCTCAGCAGCTCCTCCCTCAGTGGTCTGCGAGGTGACCACTGTGGTGCTCTCTTCAGTCTGATGGGACCAGTTCTTGTCCAGCTCCTCTCGGTTCTTTCAAGCCAGCCTGTCATACTGGGCAGGGATGTCTGCCATGATTTTGCCAAGGTCCTAAGATTTGGGGGCATCCAACCTTACAGTCAACCCAGAATTAGCAATCTGGTTTTGTAGACCATTTACTTCCTCCTCGTGGTTCTTCTTCATGAAGAGAAGCTCCTCCTTGAGAGCTTCAATCTCTGTCTCCAGCTGCAGCCGAGTGATACTGGTGTCATCAAGGACCTTTCAAGCCCATTGATGTCATTCTCCAAAGACTGGCACATGGCCAGCTCAGTCCCATACTTGACTTTGAAGTCATCAGCAGTAAGATGGGCATTGTCAATCTGCAGAACAATGCAGGCATTGTTCACAGAATTTGCAAAGATATGAGCCCTCAGGTCCTCGATGGTCTTGAAATAATGCCCCAGTCTCTGACCTGGGATCCCTTCTTTTCTAAGTGTTCCCGGATTTTGATCTCTAGTCTCCAGTTATCAGCCTCCAGGTTTCTCACCCTCTCCAGGAAGGAGGTCAGGTGGTCATTCAGGCATTGCATAGTCTCCTCCTTGCTCTGGATGCCCCCAATGCCCGCCAGACCCCCAGCCATCCATGCGGTCAGGCCCTTTGGATCCCCAGCTGCCCCACACTTTGGTGGAGCGGGACACGGAGATCCGGGATCCTGAACCCCCTGCACCTGCATAGATGCTGCTGGCCCACCATACCCAGTAGCTGGGCAACAGCATGGAGCCCAGAGTCCGGTAGCTTGTGGAGAAGCTGGAGCATGTGCTGAAGCTCATGTTGTTCAGGGAGAAAGGTGAGAAGCCAAGACTCAGGTTGAAGCTACAGGAAAATATATTTTGTAATAATTTATTCATTGTTAGTAAATATAATACAATTTTATATTTACTAACAATGAATAAATTCGTTGTTAGTAAATATAATACAATTTATTAAATATTACTACATAATGCTAGTTTTTCTGTGCTTTTCTAATAAAGACTCAGATTAGGCAACTGATTTAACTATGTGCATTTAAATTGCAATTGCATACTATAAATAAAAGCAATAAAAAATATCCCCTATGTTTTTTTTGTTGTTGAATTCTGTGTGTGCTCATTTATTTTGTGTGAGTAATTAGAAGAGGGTATCAAGGACAAAGAAGGGCAGATAACCATAGGGAAATACATACACACAAACATAAATACACCCTACAGTGAAGGAGATAATATGCCATTTTATAAATGAGGAATAGATACACCATTCCTCTAGTGCAATATCTGAATAATGATTGTGATTGTCAGGTACTGTGCAATGTAGTAGATAATACTGGCAATGAGTTTTTAACTTCATAAGTTATATTTATTATATATGATATTATACATACATGGCATGTGACATATTTGTACTGTACACATTTACTTTTTTTCATAGTAAAGCAAAATAAAACAAAGAAAGTTTAATTGTAATGGCAGACACACCCAATAGTATGAAAACTCTACACAGCTAACCATACAGATTATTTAGCCAAAAATTAGTCACACCTTCATTAATGTAGCACTTGTACCTCTGACATAGCAACATTCTAGTATTTAATTTTTAATTTCTCTTTCCTTTTTATAGGTAAAGCATGAGCCAAATATTACTAAGGAAATATATATATATATATATATATATATATTAAATATTTTATTTATTTATTTTTAGAGAGGGGGAAGGGAGGGAGAAAGACAGGGAGAGAAACAGCAATGTATGGTTGCCTCCCACACGGCCCTCACTGGGGACATGGCCTGCAACCCAGGCATGTGCCCTGACGGGGAATCGACCCGGGACCCCTTGGTTCCCAGCCCGCGCTCAATCCGCTGAGCTACACCAGCCAGGGCGGAAAAATATATTTTTTTAATTTTTTTCATCCACTCCTTTTCTGTCTGCCCTACATGGCACTGGTTCTATTTGAATGGTTATTTTTGTTATCAAAACACAGCATAGGATATTAGTGAAGGGCCTGTACCTGGCACTAGACTCCTTGGGTTTAAACGCAGCCCTGCCACTCTGGCCTGTGTGCCCTTGAGCAAGATGCTGCTTCTTAACAGACGAAGGCTCCGGTTCTTCATCTGTGTTATTAGAAATGGAATAGGATTGCTGAGAGGATTAAGTAAATTCGTGTAGTTTGTGCAGTTCGTGGAACATTTTGTTACTTCAATAAATGTCAACTATTGTTATCTTTTTCATCTTTTGTTAAGTGCCCTTTGAATACTGTCCCTATGCTTGGTTCCACTGGTTTTGGACAAGTATAATAACAATGTTAATAAAATATCAGAAAGCAATGTTTATTGAGCACTTATGATGTGTCATGCATTTTACTAAATGCTTTAAATGAAATGTCCACTGACAGTCACAATAGCTGTGCAAAGCAGTTTTAAAAAACTTGTAAAGATCACATTGCTGAAAGAGGTGCTAAAGTTTGATAAAATCCATGCATAATATTTATTCCAACAAATGTCTATGTAATGTCCTTTGAGTGCTCACTGT
The DNA here is from genome assembly GCA_004026765.1 of Micronycteris hirsuta. Taxonomy (NCBI): domain Eukaryota; kingdom Metazoa; phylum Chordata; class Mammalia; order Chiroptera; family Phyllostomidae; genus Micronycteris; species Micronycteris hirsuta. The sequence goes on from PVJI01013289.1 coordinate 11,771, forward strand.
CATGCATGCTACTTTGCAAATGAGCCTCACTGCATTCTGCAGAATTCATTGATATTTTTCCTTAACCTGTGATTTGGCCATAGGTTCCATAATGCACTTGTATTTCATTGTGTGGTATTTAAGCTATACGTAATTTATGTGAACAATTTTACAGCTCTAGATTTTTTCCTAATGCACACTTGTTAAAGCTTTCTGACATGTGACAAGAATGTATTTAACTATATGAGAGATAGAATGGAAAATAAACAGAAACTTCAAAATGACTGAACTACTACAATTTAAGAGCATAATATCAAATTAAAACTATGTGAGTGCATTGTTTAAGGGAGAGAACACTTTGCAAAAGTTAAGGCTAAAACTTGGTTACAGCAGAGGGTTATTCCACCTATGTAAGATGTCCATGTGGGTGCGTGCATGTTTGTGTGATGGGGAACGTGTGCACGCAGGAGCATCTTGTTTCAATGATGTTAGGTATGGCATGGACTGTCCAGTTCACAGAGTTGACTTCTTTCTCTGTTTGCCATGAACATATATGCAGCTTGACTAATTGGCAGCTCAGCATTACCTTTTTGGTATTTTTGAGCCTTTGAGTTCTAACCCCTGCATTTCATTAAAAAGTTGATGTGTTTGGAAGACAACTAATTTTGGACTACTTAATTGCTTGCTTATATGTTCCTTTTCTCCTCCAATTCCAAGTAGGATGTGAAACAGTTATTTGGGACATTTAATATTTTTAGCCTCCAAGGTTTCTGACCTTGATTTGTTTAGTTATAAATGGGAAATCTGAAACACATAAATAAGACAGAGAATGTGAAAGCCACCCCACTTTCTATTTAAATCAATGCCTTCAAGGAATTTGATGCCATGTGTCTTAATCAGGGATATAAATGTGTGTGTGTCTGTGTGTAATAAAGTGTGAGCATATGAGTATTGACAAGATGTTATTGGAACAAGCATCTGCCAATTGGAAATACACTTAGTTTAAGTGTTTTTGAGGATAAAATATTCCTATATACTTCCTTATTAGCTATTGTGATGACTTAAAACAATGTGGATGTTAAAATCATGAAAATAATCGGATAAAGTGGATTAATATTTAATCAGAAGGTATACATCAGGAGCCATCATTTGTTGTAATGTAACATTTTCCATTAATTTTTTGAAGTTTATTATATATTTTTTTTATTTTTAAAAATTACTTTATTGTTGTTCCAGCACAGTTGTCTGCATTTACCCCTCCACCGTCCCCCCCTACCCCAGCTATCCCTAGCTCCTTCCCCTGCTTCTATTACATTCTGTTGTATCTTCCTCTTAAGAATAATTCTAGAGAAAATATTTCTGAAGGGATTTTTTGAAGGGGATGAGTGATAGGAGGAGGTGCCAGTGTAGAGCAGAAATCCTGTGGTGCCCATTTAGATAATGAGAAATCACATGAGGGGAAAAATTCTTTAAACTTCACTACCCTGAGCTCCATGGCTATCAGAATTTAGCCTTTTGCCTTAATCACTCATCCCATTTTATTTTAACACAATGCAAATCACTTACTATCTTTCATCTTTCATTCATTTATTGGTTGTTCATTTGAAAATATTTATTCCCTACTATACACCAGGCACTGAGGAGAGAAGTATAAACATAAAGACTCAATCTGTGGTAGACACTGTCAGTGCCTGGTCCATGATGATAAGACATTATTACAAGGCACTCTGTGGGATTCCCACCTGCCATTCTGCATCTGTGCTGCAGATTACTTGTGCCAGAACTGCAGAGTCCAGCTACCTTCCTCCCCGGGCAGGTAGGAAGTGTGCGTACTCAACAACCCTTCGGAGCCATCTTTATCAATGACTTTCTGGAGTTAGTATATAAATACCCCAGTTCTTTTTCCCTGTAAGTAGGATAATAAGGATCACGGTTCTGCTGGCCACTATCTAGTAGTAAACCCTTTATCAGCTCTTACTCCTTCTCCATATTGCATTGTTTCTCCTCTTCTCTATTGGTGTAATCTGGATTTCCCAAATAAACTGCTTCCACTTGAATCCTAATCTTAGATCAGCTCTTGAGAAGACCAAATTATGCACAGCCCCTGCTATCATGTGATGCATACTCTACTACAGTGTCTTTTATAATTAGCTCAGATGCTACTTACTTCAGAAAGTAATCTGTATGCTTTGGAAAGCACAGTATTCTAGATACCCTGAACCAAAATTTCTGAGGGAAGTGCTTAGCAATTTAGATTTTTAACCTGCTCTTTTGAGAACCACTGGCTTAATGGCAGCTCTGTGTTTGCAAGTCTTTTGACCTTAAGTTGAGAAGATATTGAGTTATAATGATTTAATAGATTTGTTTGTCAAATATTTAATATTTAAAGTATTAAATATGTTCAATGAAAGTAAAAATGTAAAGGAAATAGTTACTTTTATTATTGCATTTAAAACATTAAAATGCATTTGAAAATCATGAATATCTTTAAATTTCAAATTCTTTGGATTATCAAGGTGGCATAAAAGTTTAGGCAAAAATTACATATGCTAAAGTAGAGCCATACACAGTAAATACTATGGCTATATTTGTGGTTGGACTAGAGTACTTTGTGTTTTGACTAAGAATAATTTTTAGAATATATTGATGTGTTTATTCACCCTTTAATCATTAAACAATATGTATTTAATAACATAAATATAGAGTTGCAGATGTAAAAAAGCAAAACATGGCTCCTAATGTCAAACTGAATATTTCTATGATAACTTGCACATTTCTACAGAACATAAACTTAAAAGCCATTTCAAAAATAAGTATTGACCCTATCACATGAAAAGAAAAGCTATTATTAGAGATTGATATTTATAGTTTCCAATTCTAACACACACACACACACACACACACACACACACTTTGCAACTGTGTGTACACCTTTGCCATTTCCCAGGGGCCATAGTGAGTGAGAGGGCCAGATCAGCTTCATGTTCAGAAGAAACAGCCTGCCATATGAAAAGATGTGAATTGTTCCACCTTGTATGTGTCTACAAAATTCTCCACATGGAAATGTCTGTTGCATCTTTTTATTTTATCTTGCACATAGCACAGGGCACCTGGAAGATGCTATTGTTCTGAGAAATTTCCAAATAGATGTTTCTAAACAATAAGATTAGAAAATTTATTTATCTCTTAGGCAGGTAGGTCCTTCTCAAAGTCCAACTTTTCAAAAGGTCAGGCCTAGATATATTTAAGACAAATAGGCTCTCAAAATATAGAAACCACAACTGAATTTTAGGTTTAGGCCTAGCAGTGAAACTTACTGTTTTACTTACATCTCATGATATTAAATATTTGAAATTTCAGTTCTGGAAATTTTTAAGAATTTTTTTAGTATTTAATGCCATTTTCGGAAACAAAATAAAAAAAGAGTAACAATTTTTTATACAATATGGTTATTCAACAGCCCATTTTAATAGGCTCAAATGCTCATTTGAAACACTGTCATATCTGTATATTGTATTGTGCACACCAACCAAAGTCAAGTCTTCTTCCATCACCATTTATTCTCCTCCTTTACTCTCTTCCATTTCCCACCACACCCTTTCTCCTCTGTTTATGAAATTTTTATTTTTACTTAATCCCGTATCTTTTTCACCCAGCCCCCGACCGCCATCCACTATGACAGCTATCAGTGTTTTCTCTGTATCAATGACTCTGTTTATATTTTGTTTGTTAGTTTATTTTTTTTTTCATTAGATTTCACATATAAGTGAAATCATATGGCACTTGTCTTCCTATGCCTGGCTTATTTTATTCAGCATAACACCCTGTAGGTCCATCCATGCTGTCACAAAAAGTAGGACTTCTTTCTTTTTTCTGGCTAAGTAGTATTCCATTGTGTACATAAGCACCGCTTTTTTAAATCTATCCATCTGTCACCCCAATAAATTCAATAATAAATAAATAGTTCAGTACTATCAAAGTGATATTTAGCAAATGTGATGGCAGCCTGTTTGTAAAAGAAAATCCCTATGTGTCTTCATAACCCTGGGCTGTCCAGTTTTTTGCTTTCTCTACTGAGTAGTTTGTTGAAGCAGTGCTATATAACAATATAGTAAAATATCTAAAGAAACTATTATTTGAATTTAAAAAGAATATTTTCACAACCATTTCTTTCTGTACAACCTCAATCTTTTTCTATTCTAAATCATGTGCTCATTTGAGTTTTCATTAGCAAGTCATCTTCCATACACCACCTCAACCTGCCATATCTTGATGCATTTCTGTGTTCTAAAACTTGCTTCTGCCAGTTTGATGATCATTTCTCTGCCTGTTTTTCTCTCACATATTTTTTGCTACCTCTGGTTTATACTGCCCTTTCTCTGAAATTTATACATGTGTATTCACTATTGTTACCTTTCTTCTGATCATTTTATGTAAGCAACAACATTGATCAATATTCAAAATGATGGTAAATTCTACTGGATATAAAGGAAAAGACCATGTCAAAATAAACGTCTGGCACTGAAGTTGAAGATGAGGAACAATGTTGACAGTCTCAACACTTTCTGCATCACCGGATTGCATCTCACCATACTGTAGACAAAATGTGGAAATTGAGTTTATTGATCACATGTACGCTGCACCTCTGTGGTATGCAATATGCATTATGCATGCTGTAGAAGAACTGCTGCTGAAGGGAGAAGGAATTGTTTGCCCCTTTGGAAATTTATGAAGGTTGGAGTTACACAGATATCAGAAGCTATAGGTAAATTCTGAAAGAAAGGGAATCCCTATTTCAATGAGAGAAAAGCAAACTTACTGCAATTTTATGAAGAAAAAGAGAAAAACCCTGTAAGGGACAGAAAAGACAGAAAGATTTTCAGGTGTTTAAAGTGAACTATCTCACATAAACAAATAATGCATGGCTATACAGCTATATCCTAAAGATGAGCCCTGTGGATGATAATATTCTCAAACCGAAGTATGTGTGTAGACTGGGAGAAAGACAGGCATAAAATAAGAGGGCCATGATTTCTTCACTTTTTTGTCTTCTTTTATATTGTGCCATGTGGTTGAGATAGGGCTAGCAAGAATGTTTATATACATCTTACTTTCAGTTTTTGAATTATCTTAAATTTTCTTATCTTCATATTAGTCAAAATATTTATGAAATAATCAACTTTTTCATATGTGTATGAATAAAGAAAGAGAACAAGGAAGATGTCCACAATTTGGTAAATAATAATAAGAGAGCTGATTGGGTGGAACAGGTCAGAATGGTGCTGGCCATCCCTTCTTGAAGTGGCACATAAAGAAAAGGAGCCCTGGTTGCTGTGGCTCAGTGGATTGAGCACCGGCCTGTGAATCAAAAGGTTGCGTCTTTGATTCCCAGTTTAGGGCACATGCCTGGGTTGTGGCCAGATCCCCAGTAGGGGGCGCGCAATAGGAAACCACACATTTGATGTTTCTCTCCTTCTCTTTCTCCCTCCCTTCCCCTCTGTCTAAACATAAATAAATATTTAAAAAATAAAATAAAATTACAATAAAAGTATTGGGAAATAAATTTTTAAATCTCCCAGAATAGAATTGGAAAATGCTTGAGAAAAAATGACATTAGATGACTCTAATAAGATTGCCACATCTAAATAATAGAAAAGGATAACAGTCAAAAACATAAAGGGATAATAGAGAAAATGAAGAAAATAAATATATCAGTGTCATTAGAAGCTAGAATTCTGTATCCAGTTTGATTATTCATCACACGGGATGGTAGAAGAGTATTACTGAGCGGTCATATAGTACAGGGGCTAAGATATGGATTCTAAAGCGTGATTTTAGGCATCTTAATGCTGACATAGCAGCCCTCTCCACGAGTTGGGGTTTAAATTTAGATCCTAAATTTTTCTTTGTTTCAGGAAGTATGAATCAACTCTCTTACAGGGTTGTTTTGAGGACTAAATAAGTAAATAAGTATAAATGCAAAGAGCAGTCTCTGGCATCTAGGAAATTTTAAATAAGTGCCAGCTGTCATTATTATTTTATTTATAGGCATCCAAATCTTCAAAAATTTACTTGTTCTCATTTAATTTTCAATGACATACTACTATAATATATGACTCATTATAATCAAAGCCATAAATCAAGAATAATAAAAATGAAAATTAAGAAACAGAAATCCAATTCAGAAAGGAGTCAATAGTAACCCCTGTGATGAAGCTAAATGGAGATCCCAATAAGAACAAAATAAGTTATCCTGCAGGATTAAAAAAAAAATGGACTTTAGAATGAGGAAGAAATGGAGAGAGCTTCAAGAAGTATTTATCTAAGAAAAAAATTAAACCAATAAAATGTATGATGTGTGAACATAGTGAAATTATGGTGAATCTTCTGGAGGAGAGTTGTGGGTTGAATTAATAAGTAACACTTAACTACATATAGATACATAAAATAACTATTAAATGAAATTTTAAAAAGTTGTACAAAAATAGATTAGAAATGTATAATATCGCATAGTAATGAATACAATGTGTATAATTATAACATGGATCTTAAATACTGATCTAGCAAACCTATTTGAGTAATTTTGGGGGATCACTGGATTTGTGTATGCATTCATTTGGCTTGGTAGAAGTTGTGTGGTGAGCAGTAGAAAAAGGAAACTCCCATTTTTTTCACGGTAGAAATTCAGTGGATGACATCTGAATCTGAAATGTTAACACATGGAGAATAAATATCTTATTGATAAATGTAGATGAAAATTCCAGAAGAAATAGCTAAAGAAATAAAAGGCATTGGTACTAAGTAGCAAACATTTAGGGTGGTAAGGTTTGAGGCAGAGATTTTGCTACATTTGATTATAAGTTTTGCAGAGTTATTTGATATTTAAATTAATTGATATTTTAAACTATGCACTCGTGAAACATTTGCTATAAAACTATGGGACCATGGCTACCCATAGATACGTTCTGTTAATTATAAAATTAACCCCAAATTCTCTAGCCAGGCATACCTGGTTACAGAGTTGGGTGAATGCTGTGTGGGCTAGATTTAGGCCCCAGCTCTGCCCTCGGTCAGAAACCCTCGGTCAGTGAAAAACCTGCACAGCCATACATCAGAAAGAGTTGAATACTAAGCAGCTGTGAAAACAGACTAAATTGGGACTAACCGACATGGAAAGATGTTTACTCTATTACATACAGGAGATAGTGAATTATAAAAATTATTTGAATAATCTCATTTTGGTTAGAATGAACTTTTAATAACTATTTATTTTAAATTACATTAATATCATTCTCTCTCAAAAGGTAAATCTCACATTTTTAGTTATCTGCAACTAATAAAATTGGAAATAATTTTTAAACCACTTTATTTTCTCATATTATATAATGAAAGTACATTATTTGTGTAATTTTGGTAGCAATATCTACCTTAAATAATATTTTTTTAAAAATAAAATAGTACTGAAAATAAAATTATCTTAGGCATTGTCCTTTGTTAGGAAGCCATGAAACAAAATGTAATACATTTTGGAAAGTGACAATTGCAGAAGTCTTTAAAGAAAACCAATCTGTTATTGCTGGGAAGATATTCATAAAAGTTATTGATGAGCTATTTCTTTCCAACTCCAGATGGCAGGATGCCTAGACAATCACTACATTTAGGGCAATGCAAATAGCAGAGAGTTGGAGGATATTGTCAATGATACTCACTTCTGAAGGACTGGGAATCATTTAGGTCACAGTCAAGAGTCGTCCCTGTGAGCTCATATTCATTTATATGTTTTAAAGTATAGATCAGGGTCCTGAGAACACAGGGAATAAGAAATGATCAATGATGATGTGGATTAAATTCTGTCCTTTCAGAAGGCGCCCTGTGGAATTTTATGAAAATAAGCAAGTCCATATAGGTTACAGGTCAGTGTATCAAAAGAAATAATAATCAATATAATCTGATGTATTATGCCAAGATTAAAATGTAGGAGATAAGTAAAGTCTCCCTGCCCCTCACAACAGAGGTAGGCAAATAGTTAATATGCACTTGATGATTTTTTACCAAAAAATTATTATTATCATCATCAGATCTTTTCTAGAAGAAGGAATTAATTCCTCTGCAAGGATGTAAGAGCCAATTTAGTAGAGAGAACTTCCGCTGGGGATGGAAATAAAGTAATTTAAGAAGATATTGCAAAAGCCTAGCTATTAATAAATAGCTTTCATGTATTAGTGATTATGAGAATTTCATAACATATTAAGCTAAACATTATTCGGTGATACTAAATTTGATTACTGCAGAAAGTGACCAAGATATCTGTGTAAAATGAAATCACAATTAAGTTATAATCAAACAGTATTTCAAGAAAAATTGAAATGATTAATGAGAACCAGAACCAGACATGAAATGACCTGGAGAGGATTTGCTTTGTTACTTTATTCTATCCCACATCAAAAGGCAGATTTAATCAATCTTGAACATTGAGAAACCTAGGCAACTTTGGCTGCCAGATGAAAATACTTTTCTCAGTAACATTTTCCCATTTAATAATTCTTCCATATAGATAAAAATTTTATTACAATTAACCTAGTATCAGTATGCAGCAGAGGAATATCACTGACTCCTTTCTTAATCCCCAGTGGAGAAATTGGCAGATGGCTCCCTTTCTTTAAAATGTAACTGTATTCCTATTTGGTGACTATTATCCAATATCCCCTCAGCCACCATTGACTCGGTATCAGTAATCCAAGTTACTCTAACCTATCCTTAGAGGCCAATTTTTTTGGTAGCTAATTATCTCTGTAGCTCTCAACTGAGCACACTTCAATACGACCACATCTCTATTTTGCTCCTGAGCTCAGAACTGAAGATATTATTCTAATATGGGTTTGACCGGTATTGAGTATAATTAGATGATCATTTTAGAACTATAGTTTTTCCCAGTACATGTGTGCTTTTAATGTACATTTTCTCCACTCACATTTTAATATTTCTAATTCATAACTGACTTGTGATATTCTGTGATCTCTAGATAATTTTCTGTTCTAATTATAGATAACTTTAATGTATCAACAACTGAAATTTCACAATCTCTTAGGAGTACCCCTTTTATGTGCTTATTTTTTCTTGAACTAATTTTGTTCTTTTAAAAATTCATAACACATATTTTACCCTTTAAAATGTATAATCCATATCTTGGTATTAGTGATACCTAAGAAATAGAATAATTTGAAGAATAGCAAATAAAAATCTTAATTGCTACTCCAAGTTCTCTCTTTAATTAAGCATCAGTTTGGGGAAAGACCACTTAACATTGTTATAAGTATTCTCTTCATAAAATAATAACGTTGGAAGAAGGGGCATCTAGGATTTCTATATCTAACAATATATGATTTATAAAAAAATACTTTTCATATCTAGGATAAACATCAAATGAATAATGTGAGCATCCTCTTTCTGAGTCATACTAAACTAGACCCTGGAATAAAATAATGAACAAAATGTAACAATACAAGGTTTACATTCTGTGTCCATATATAAGTGATAAACAACACAATAGCCCTTATTAGTGCTAAGAAGAATGAAAGTAAAGAAAATAATTAGGAAGTAGTGAAGGGGTAGGTTTTTAAATAGGACAGGTATGGGAAGTTAAACTTGGATAATGATGTGGGAGAAACAGCCTAAAGAAAGCCAGCAAAACTATTATCGAAAGAAGACACTGTAGGCGGAAGTACACAAGTCTTGAGGTAAGAATGTGACTGGCACATTTGAAAAGAATGGATATTAAGAAATGAGATCTATGTAGTGTCTTGGGTGCATTGTAGAGATGTAGTCTCCACTTTGAATTAGATAGGAGCCTCTAGAATGTTTTGAGGTCAAAACTAACAAGATCTGATAGCATCACCGTGGACGCTCTGTTAAACCAATATGGTGCAAAAGTAGCGATCAATCAGGAGTCTGTGGCAGCGATTCAAGTGAGAAATCGTGGAAGGAGACTACTACGTGGTAATTTGAACCACAGTAATAGTATTAGAGGGGTGAGAAATAACTTAGGTCTGAATATATTTTAAAGTTACAGCAGATGCAATGTCCTGATGGGTCAGGTGCAAGGTGTGGGCCACAGAAAAATGTTATAGCGATATGAATGTATGTTTGTGTGGATATTCTTTTGTAAAAGACTTCAGATGCATATAGGTTTTGCATTTCCTAAGTTTTTAAAAGCTTTCATCTCTTATACATTATTAAAGGAGACACAGTTTTTAACATTAACATGTAAATACGATCCAGTTTTCTGTAATTAATTAAAACACAATATATTATTAGAATAACTTAATTTAAATAAACCCACCTTTATACTCTGTTTCCAGGTGGTATATCTCTATGCATTTCAGTCTCTGTCTATTTGTCTAAATACATATCTTTATCTACCTAGGTAGACATATAGATAAAAGTGTTGTAATCTCAAAACACAGGCTTGTATATCTAATAGAATTAGAATTTGATTATCATTATTCTACTCTCCAATCATCATTATAAAACTTTCTGCCAATCAGAATTTCTCCCCCTAAAACAAGCTTTTGTCCTTTTACTGTCAAGGATGCAAAAGTGCCCAATGGGTGCAAGGTCCCTGGAGGAAAATTGTTGTAAAAAGTCTCAGCTATTACCATACTGAATTTTGCTAGTCAGTTATTAGATTATTTGAGAGAATCTTCTCAGCATTTTCAGATAATTTCTTTCATAAATTTTTTAGAATATAGATATATAATGCTTCTAAATTAAACCTAAGAAAGAAAAACACATTTAATGATTATAATAGGTAATAAACATGCTTTTATTCTTTATTACAATGTGGTAAGATGAAAAGGAAGAAAACAAAGTAGGAAAAGGAATAACAGAGAAATTTTTATTTTTCCAAAGCAGACTTTGAAAAATATCTCGACTTTAAAAATGGATAGATAGCTGCTTCCAGAAACTGTTAGGAAAATAATATTTGGATTAGAAAAAAAGACATTCTTGAAATTCTTCTCCTATATTAGTGACAATCTACCCTCTCTGGGATAGTTCTTTCAGATATCACTTGCTTTAAAAAAAGTATGGTATGTTGTTCCCACCACTAAAGAAGAAAATATGAAGTTAATATTGCTATCATTATTACTAAATGTAGGAAATTTAAGTAGACTCTCAAAAGGGATGATAAAAACTGGCCTACAGTCATAATCACAGCACGTAAGGTCTGTTCAATTTTTTATTATTGCTTTTACTTTGCCCCCGCTGTGCTCATACTGTGCGGCTCTGAGAACGCACTGGCTGCAAGCGCTCGTACTTCCAACAGCTCAGTTAACAGCGCGTTCCAGTTACCGGAGTCGCCGGGGCTCAGCAGACAACTTTAACAAACGCAGTTATTGAGCAAGGCTAGAGGATGCACAGGAAATTTCAAGTCAATAACTCGGAGATATTCTTTCAGAATTCACAGGTATATTTTTATATCTATTCTCGCTAGAATGATGGCCTTGTATTAGAGAGCTTGGCCAGAGTACAAAGAAGGGTTTCTTTTTATTGCGAACACCTGCTTTTATAATAAATGCTTTTAATTTTAAACTTGAGAAGATACAGGATGCTGTGTTTTGGTTGGGCAGACAAGCAGAATAGTTACACATACACGCACACACATAATCACTGCCAGCATTTCTCCGACTATCTCTTCAATTTTCGATTTAGTTTTCTCTAAGCGTTCACTTCAAAGTGATATATAAAGGTTTGCATTTCTTTTGTTTTTAAATGTTGTTAGTAAGACCCATTAACAATAATTTAGTACAGTAGCAAATTGCTTTACATGTGTGTGTTTGAGTTTTCCTTTGAAGCTCTTGGTGGACATAAACATTGGAGCACCACCAGTGAATGCAGTGTTACGCACAATACTTAAAATTGAAATGTGCCTCCCTGAACTTGTCATAATGAATGCGATACCCACCTTACACATTCTTTTGGTTAAATGCAATAAAGTGGACACTTAGAAGATAACTGATACCTGGGCGATAAGTAACACATGAAAATGTATCAGGTAGTAACAATTCATATGAAATTATTTTAGATATTTTAGTTAGTAAGTTTCTAAGAATAAAACATAGGACAAGTTCACTTGCCTTTTCTATTGCATCATTCATATATTTTATTCTTCTTTATTCCCTATTTTATTGAATTTTATTCAGTATCCCCTAACATTTCAACCATGGAACACATTTTTCTTTGTTGCATCTATCACTATTTTAAGGAACCAATGTTCTTTTTAGTTCACACTTTGAGATAACTCTGTGCTGTAATGTATATTTTGATGGGTGATCTCTGAACTAAAGTTATTGGATGGCTAGCAAAAAGTATTCTTAAGCACTGTGTTTAGCTATTGCACTGGTTGATACTACATGTTTTTCTTGGTTACTTGTGTTTTCTTTTTTAAAATATTACTTTTTTACATGTGTTGAATATGTTCTGTTAGATACTTGGAATATAACAGAGAGCAAACACAGAGTTTTTACCCTTAATGTTCATAGGGATTAAAGTTCAGTTTAGATTGCAAACAGATCTTAACCTCTTAAATGCTGTTTCCAAAGACACCATCAGAGACACAAGGTATGAATAGCCCAAAAGCTGGACGCACTCACTCTTTAAAAGGGAAGTGTAGTACAACAAAGGCGATGAAAATAAGGACAAGGGTAAGAATATATAAAGCTATTCTCATTGATGACTGTGTTTTGGAACATCGTTCAGCAGTGATTAGCCATCTTTGCCCCTCAGTTGTGACTTGTTAATATTTAAGACAAATAATTTACATTGACTGAATTACACAAACCAGCTCAGCTGTTTAAAAGAGATTCATAAACATACCAAAGCATTCCTTCTTACAGCAAAGGGCTGGTATCCAACTTAAAAGTGCTCGTTTTACTTGTGACTTTTGCATCAGAGATAAATGAGCTTTCACTGTATCTTCCTTATCTCTTTCCTGCTCATTGTAATACTGGCCCAGCTGACTACACCCCTCCTGCCCACTTGACAGCCTCTGGAGAATGAGGCCAAATTCAAGTGCTTTCTCTGGGATGTGGCACGTCTAACCTTAGGGAGCATATGAACTAGTAGAGCAGAGCCATGGGTGGATGCAAGAGCTGAACCGAACCCGTGTCCTGTTCACTCTGTGCCTTTGCATACATCACATCGTGTAAGCCACTTAGGCCGTAGATTTAGTTATTTTCTGTAAATATATTTTTAAAAACTTTACATGTGACACTGAACATTTCTATTTTTATTATATTTCTATTTTTTAGAAAAATGTTTATTTGTCCAAAATTGTCTTGCAGTAAATAAGGGACTAAAGCAATTTGGGCATAAAATAACTCGAATGCATTTCCTAGTGTCTCCTTTTGCCAGACATCTGTTCAGCTTTCTCTGATAAGCACATGCTGGTTTTGCTTTGGGGAACCAACAACTACCCATTGAACCTACTCTTCATGAGACTATTAAGAGTTGGTCATCCTTCTCTAGGCCAGGGATTAGGCCACATAACCCCAAAAGCATTGTTTTAATTAACAAGAAAAAAGTTACACGTTGAGCTATGATAGCTCTGGGAGAGGATTAAAACTTTAAACAAAAGAGTGAATAAAGTCCTCACTGAGAAGTAAGATATTTAAAGAAAGATTTGAAGGAGGTAAGGGAAGAAAGCACAAGAACTTGTGGGGAATTACAACAGCACAGAGACAGAAGTGACTGCTGTGCTTGAAAACTAGCAAGGGGACCTTTTTTTGCAAAGGCAGCCATACTAAGAAAAATAGGAGATAATGCAGGATATTGTAATGACTTTGTTGTAGTTTACTTCCAGTAATTAGGTAAGAGGCCACTGGGAAATTTTAAGCAGAAGAGTGATATAATCTGGTGTCTGCTTTAATGGAACCATTTGGATACTGTTTGAGGGGGAAAACCCTCAAATATAACAAGGGTAAGTGCATATATACTGTTTTGAAAAATGATATATAACTTGTTCATGTGTATTTGATCACCACTTGCTTTTAAAATTTCATTCAATAAGTAAAATATATACTTCCCCATTGTACTGATTGTAGACTTGGAAATAAACCTACTTCGGTTGATGAAAGATAAACAGATGTGACTTTTGCTACATTTAAAAAGAAGTTTGAAATGCGTCTGTGTATATAGTTAGACTTTGTCCATCCGGTGCCCCGACTCTTTCCTCAGGTTACAACATCTTCCGTGAGATCAGCATATCACAGATAGTGGCTCTTCCTTTTTCCTTGGTATTAGAGTAAAGTAACATGAAGCCCTTGACTAGCTGTCCCACAATAAGCCAAGCTAGACCCAGAAGGTTTAGCAGAGCTTAGGAGAGCTACGACATCCCTAAGCACCGATGGAATACAAGCTAGAATAAATGTCTGTTGCTGTAAATCACTGAGATGCATGAAGGTGGTTGTTGTTACATCAAACCTGAATAATACTGGTTGGGGAATTGGAAGAATTCAGCCAAAAGATGATGGTGGCTTGGAACAGGATGGTAGCAATGAACATGGTAAGATCTTAGATATATTTTGAAGATCTAGACAATAGGATGTGTGGAATATTTCTTAAGTGGGGGAAGAATAAAAGATTAATACAAATATTCGAACTTCTAGCTGCTTTAGGAATTTATAATAACAAAACTATTCAAATATATTTCAGTTTATGCAAAATTATTCTTCAATACTAACAAAAGACTCTGAGGCACAAAATGTATATTTAATTCAGCTATAATTTTGTGTGATGTATTTAGAAATATATATACTTTCAGGATGTAGCCAATTCATTTTGAAGATTCTGGGTATCAAATCTTTAGGGTATTTAGGTCGTAGTGACTACATTTAAAAAATAATGTAGGAATTAACTTTTATAAAGTATATGCTTATAATATGCATATCTACATTTTTATAGTTAAATTTTCCAGTATTTGACGTGCATCAGTAATATAACAGTTGTAAGCTTACTCTATTTTACAAAATCTTTATAAGATCCTCTTCTGTTTAACATCTACAGCTAGAAGTTAAGGAAAACAATTCATTTCTGTAGCAATGAGACAAGATTTCCATGCCACATACACTTGTTATTTTATCAGAGTAAACAAGGAAATTGTGTTATTGTCTTTCTTCCATTTTTTTTACTCTGAATAGTTTGTAAACAAAATTTAAGTATACATGGCTTCTTGGGTACATTGCCATAAGTTTAACAAGAAACAAAACCAATTCAGAATCTTAACTTATCTCTGCATTCTTATTCTAACTTATTTCATTCTCAGAAATCATTACTACCATTGCAATTTTAATAATGCTTCCCCTTTTCATATCCTATACAGGTCTCTTTATTTAAGGCAAAGAAACATGGCTGAAAATATACTCATATCTTTAGACTTCTGGAAAGAACATTTATTCTTCTAGAAATATCTGACAGTAGAGTGAGCCAAGTTCTTATTAAACAATCCTACTTTGTTCACATTGAATTAAACAGTTCAATGCGTTAAGTTTCTAGAGACTGCTTACCTACTGGTCACACCGATCTATGCTAGTGATTTCCTAGGCTGAATGTCATCAACTTTGCCTTGCATTATCGGGAGTGCGATTCTAATGGTGGCAGAATGTTTACAAAGATCCTGAATACTGGTCTGAGAGAAAATATGCCCCTTTATTCCTGCTTGTAATATCCATATTGGTAACCACTTCTAACACTGTTGAGGATAAAATTAACAACTTCTTATTGCCTGCTTCAATATGTGAATGTCTGTGTACATGGGCTGCACATATGTGTACATGTAGGTAGGTGTGTGCATTTGGTTAATTTTTTATTGACTATCTTCAGAATAATTGCATATATAGACTCATTGATTTATGAGTATCAAGCAAATACCTTCCACAAAAAAAAAAGAGATATTGTGTTGTTAGTGATTTTTTTAAGAAGAGAATAGAAACTTATTTTTAACTATTTCCAAAGTCTCAGTTCCACGGTATGCACTGTGCTTACACTTAGATGTATACTACTTAAAGAAATACTGTGTGACAGCTACCTGAGCTTGATTTTTCAGATGAGGCAGGCAACTGCATTTTAGAGATATTTCATAATTCTCTCAGGTACACAGCTTATAAGTAGTAGTCCTCAAATGTGAACAAAGCCTGATTCCAGAACTTCTGTTCTTTTTAATAAACCACATTCTAAGGAAATAGCAATGCAACACCCATTTTCAAATTCCACAGAAATCAGAACCACCCAATTGGCTATTACATTTTTTGCAGGTAAAATCTATACAGCAAGCAGAAACATCTCCCTTGGAGATGATTTCTTGTCTCTGGCTAATGTACGTTTTCTAAAGGTCTAAACATGAGAAGACATTTTATTTATATTAAGTGGTTTAGTTTTGGAGACTTGGATAATGAGCTAGGGAAAGACTGTCATTGTTGATTTTTCGAAAGGCACATTGATAGCTCCTTGCCAGCAGTTTGCCCATAGCTAGCAGCCGAAAGCCGACTGTCTTTCTTATAAGGTCAAATTGCAAAAGTAGTGTGAAAGCAAAAATTGGAAAAGCCTGATAGAAAATGTTAGAATTTCTCTTTTTTGCATCCTCTATATGGTTTTGTGACATATTTATTTTCCAGGTCAGCTCCATTACGGAATATCTTCACAAATAAAAATCATCTCTGCATTTTTTTCCTTTTTAAGTTAACAAAACTAATTCAAATATCATACTTAAGTTTTCTAATTTCCTCCCAGCAAGGTGTGAATTTTAGTGGAATTATTCTGTACCTGGTTGGCAATAATAATATAGGCCTTCTTTGTTTTTATCTTTTTGGTATATCATGGTATCAAATTCAACCCAATGCTATTTTCAAGGGCATTTAATTTTCCAAACATGTCATGAGGTATCACTCTTATTCTAATTTACTTTTAACATTTGTATGTTGACCATTCCAACTGACCATAAACAACTGACCATTCCAATTGACCATAAACAACTTAAGAGTCAAGATAAAACTTTTGAATTAAAAAAAAAAGAAGGCTTGGCTTCTCTCTACTTACCACTTTAAATGTAAATAGTAACAAATAATATTTCTAATAGCCTCATCTGTTCTTTTCTGTAAGTGTGGGTTAGACATGGAGTTTTGTAGTTTTTGATTTTTAGTTTTGACATTTTTCTATGGTTGTAGATATTGGAATGAAATGCTATTCATGATCATATTTTTAATTGTGCTATCTGTGTCATTCAAATGAAATAGAATACTTGTTTTCTAATTTATGATTTCCCCAAATGGCTTAATGGTTTCTATGAAATACTTCTCTTCCAGATGAATTAAAATGTAGTAAATGTCCTGAATGTTAATGTCTGTGGAAATGCTAAATTAAGTGAAATAAATTTCTTCACTGAAGGATTATCAGAAGATTTTAATGTACTTTATGTGCATTTCTTCTAGAACAACTGTATCAATGATCTGGCCTATAATTTGAGACACGCTTTTATTTTTAGATTGACCAATATCAGCCAATGCATCTGAAAAAAATAATTAGTTGTCTCTAATATTGAGGCAATTATAAAGAATTAGAGGGGAAAATGTCTATAATAATACTCTATTTCAGAGAACTCGTGGAAGAATGGCTGGCCTTCTCTTGGAGTTTTGACATCCTAAAATAGCAGATAGTAGTGGGTTGCAAGTTGCAAGACTTCTGTGTTCCCTTCTAAATCAACTGGAAAACAGTGGAAGGCTTTTTATCTTTACTACAGGGATGCAGTAAGGAATGTTTAGAAGTGAAGCATTGACTAGTTTATATTCCTGAGAATTGGCATGTGTGAGATATTTGGGCTTTGGGTTTGTGGATTATATTTTTCCCCTCTCATAAGACAGTGCCAAGGAGCTATTTCTCTCCTACCAGCACAATGAGGTTCCTTAAAGGGAAATACTTCATCCTTTTTATGAGTGAAAGTAAAGAGAGAAATTCTATAAATAAAAATGAGAGGAAAGATTGTAGAATTTCACTAGTATTGTAGTTTATCATGAGAGGAAAGTGTGTAGACACTAGAGGGGAACATGAAGGGATGAGAAATTATACAAGTTTCCCTGATAATTTTTGATTATTTGTTTATATCTTTAGGACTTCAAAGATCTTCTACTGGGGAAAAAAAAAGCACATTCCACACAGGTAAAATACACTAAGGTTCTGAGTGATCACAGATCTCCTGGAGCCCATCCAAGCTTATGGGTTCCATGCTCCTCATGTTAAAAGTTATTGATGTAGAAGAAGAAAAAGGGAGGAGAAAAGGCAATAAGGGAAGATAAGGGGGAGGGAAGCAGTAAAAAAAAATAATCTGGGTGAGTGCAAAAAGAATTGCCTGAAAAGAATTATGTTGTTGCTGGAGGTGAGGGGTGAAGAAAGATAGATAAAATAAAAGAAAGCAAAAATATAAAGAAAGTATTATCAAAGGAAAAAAAAAAAACTAAAACAACAGGAAAAAATGTTGGAAATGCCCTAATTTGCACCAAGACTATACATTTTCCAGTATTACATAGAACAACATAGATTATAAAATATAATTTGATAATATTCAAAAGAGTAGAGTACTTTTATTAAACATCTGGGCAAGAGTAAAAATTCCAATTCCTGTATCACTTCAGACTCATTAAAATGGACTAATCCTTAATTAGAGGAGAAATGGGTATTATGATGGAAATACAGTTATAGAAAGTTATTGTAGCCCTTAAAACCCAGCTTTTGAAGAGTTTAGACAATTAATATTTCATATAATTATTGATATACCAGGACACAAGTATTATTTTATTATTATTATATTGTCTGTCCTCTTTGCATTATGGATTTGTTTCTCTTTCAGGATTTTTTAGATTATTGAAATTGTTTTGACTTTATTTCTTTTCTATTTCCATTTTTTAATGTACTGGCTTTTTAAATATATCTCCTTGTCGTTTTTAACTCATTTGTTATATATAGATCTCTCTTTTCACAGTATTACTGATTTAATATTTTAGAGCTTTGTGCAATATCTAGAAAACACCAACACTGTAACTTCATTTATGCTCTGTCACTAACCTTCAATTTGTATATGTATTACATACAGTATATTGAAAAAATAAACTATGCTAATGTGTTTGCTTTAAATAGTTGTCCGTATTTTCTAAAAAAAAAATATATATATATATACACACAACTTGAGGAAAATAAATTGTCTTTTTTTACAGATTTTTAACTTTTATGACATTCCTATTTGAGGGGCTCTTCTACGTTATAATCTGTTCATTGGTTTGCCTTAGGAACAGGGTAATTTTAAAGAATTTAACTATATACTCACATTCACAGGTTATTGACTATCTGTTAGCCATATGTTCATAAATTATTTCTCTGCAACCCAGAGCTTTGAGGAACCTCTATTCTCTTTATCTTGCATACCTCTGCTTCTACATTCCCTTTTGTACTCACCTCTCAAAGAAGCTTCCAGATTTGCTCCCTGTGCACCACTCTCCTTTGTTTACATGTTTGCTTCACTGCCTGCCTTCCTCACAGGATTCAATACCCAGATGGACTGAAAGGGCCGAGACCGAGAACCAAAAACAGTCTGCTATACGTGTGACTACTTCCACCACATTGGCAGTTTAAGAGGGCTTTTATGGTTCAATACGTAGTATAACTATCACTTAAAAATTGTATCAGTGGGCATCTTCAATCCAAATTCTAACATAATTAGTGACAGACCATGTATGAAAGCACTATTCATGTGTTTAAGGTTGGAATTTGCTAGCATTTTATTTCCTAGTTTTAGCTTCCTCCCTAAAACCTTAACTAGGCTGAAATTTTATACAGATGTTTAAAGTAAGAATTCTATAATTTTTTGGAGTGAGAAATTGCAGTGGTCAAGAACAAATGTGTGAGTAAAATACCAAATTGTTATCCCAGTAACATGAAAAACAGCTACCTGAAAACAAGATATGGAAATGTTTGTGGATATATGGGGCCTGATTCTCAGTTGCTAAAATGTGACTAATTGTTCAGTAATGATATTGGACTGATCTTTTAATTCTGGATCTAAGTGGTGGTAGTTACTGGATCATTTAAACATTCCTAAAGGCTGAATCAGGGTAACATAGAAAAGGCAGCCACAGATGGGTACTTGAGTAGTTGTTTACCTGGAATATTTTAGGGATCTAAGCCTACACATTTCAACCAAAAGCTTCCACCGTTTCTCAAATAGGAAGTAGCTGTGAACAACCTTCTAGTAAAATGCCTTCTCAGGGAGAATATAAAGCCCCATGCTGAACTATGTACTTCTACCACTTCCATTATAACATTTCTTGTGAGACAAATGTTATAATTAATTCTTATGAATGGAGAATAAAAATTTTCTTCTGCATGCGTGTATGTGTGTGTGTGTGTGCAGTGAATACTAAAGCATTGTTTTCTTATGAAGGAAGCATTATTTTTAAGTAGACCTTGTCCGTGAATGATATTTCCATTATTGGTAACTGATTCTCTTTCCTGGCTGCTGTTAGTGTAAAATTTAAAGCCGAAGGGTCACATACATTCCACAAACAGTTTTATGTTTTTGTGTTTCTGGTGTGAATATGCTTATCTGCAAACATACACGCAAGCTCAGAGCCTTAGAGGGGCATGCTTGCCTTCACGTTCTGATTGAATATGGCATTCCTTTTTAAGATGCTACTACGTAACAATTGCTACTGTGTTTTGTGGGTGATTTTCTTATCTATGATTATTTCTTCTTGATTTGCAATCTGTCCAAAAACAGCATAGCAAAGCATACTAAGAATCTATCAAGAAAAGGGAAATGTGTCTAGTTAGAATAGGATTATGCTTTGGCAACTTCTGTTTGAAAAGAGCAGAGTTCATGAATGTCAAGGACGTTACCCATCAGATAAAAAACGTTTTTAGTGTGCCGTGTTTCCTGATCAAAGTGGATAAAAGCGAAGTATGTGAGCATCCCTCAAACTACTCAAAGCCAGTATCCTGAAAGTTATTCCAGGTAAGTATAGTTTAACTAGATTTAGTATTAAATTAAAAAGTATTAGAACTCAAGACACTTTCTTTTCTAAATTATGTAGTTTTAATGATTATTAAACTTTTAATTAAAGGTTTAAGTAATTTATTTTCAATAAGTATTGTAACTATAAAGATTAATCATAACTTGTAATAGCTTTTAAATTAACAGGGCCGTTGGTTTAACAAATCTTTATGCAGTAGGGCAAGAAATAATTACATTTTATTTCTCTTAAAGGTGTTAGTAATTAACATTTATAATTTTGTGTATAAAGTATACACTTTGATTTAAATATAAAAGGACATTAACTAAGACTGCACATGCTATAAATTAAACTAAAGTCATATGATATCCCTAATAATTTGTTAACATTAAATTTTTCTTTAAACCTTTGACCATATTTGTAATTATCTAAAAATGATAGAATTTTTCTGACAAATGTTATTCAGATTCTGTTCTAAAAACTGGTAAATAAATATCTGAAAGAAGTAAACTAAGGTTGAAAAGTGTAAATAATGACAAAAACATATAGATGTGGGCAGATTCAAAGTATGTTTCAGTGCAACTCTGGAAGAACTTTTATCCATTTTAGAAGATACTTTATTGATCAAAGTGCCTACACACATTTTTTTATAGTAAAACTACAACACCCAGTGTAGGCCAGCACCCTTCCCATCACTGAAAAGGGTACTGAAGAATTAATGAAATGTCACCCCCGGGGGTCTGAGCAGAGCTTACTATGGATTGCTAATCGGAAGTTCAGTATGTCAGACCAACATGAACCAATTTTTACTTATATGAAAGTTGATTAAATTTTCTAAACAAATGAAGACAAATAATTGCTTTTCTAAGTAACTAAAAGCAATATTATAAATACAGGCATACAATTAAAGTTGTAGGTCTCATTTAATTCATACAATAATAGTTTAAGTCATATATAAAGATTTTATCTAATAATAAATGTATATAATATTAAGTTTGATAAATAAATATCACTAATTGACCACTGCAGCTGGAGTATCTGATTAAAATATTAAAAGTGTTCATATTAATTCTCTGTATTCCTTTCTCAGTCTTAGTCAAATTAGAACACGTCAGGGCAACAAACAATGTTATGTACATCATACCTGAAAGATACTCAGCATTTTTTCACTTCTACATCTGTATAAAATTGCTAACATTTTTGCATTTCTACATATTTAGAATCAGTCATAAATATGAATCACAATACTTTTTCATGACCTTGTGAGAAACCACTTAAGTAATAGTAGTAAAATAAGAGCAAAAATGTCATTCTTATCAGCATTTGGCTTATGGGCACACTCTGTCTTCTCAAAATTTCTGTTTTATGGGCATTAAAAAGATTTTAATTAGAATATGGAGTATTATAGATAGGCTTATTCTGGAAGATTCTAATATAAGTGCTTCAAATTATTAAAAATTAAGCATTTCTCTTAATGTTTCATTCCAACAAGACCACCCTACCACTCCAACCTATTCAGATAATTAAATAATTTCAGGGGTAATAAAATCAGATTAGGTTTTGCCACAAAATAAATAAAATAACTTGTTGCTCAAATTTGCTTTTATTTTACCTTTTGTTTTAGCATAACAAGAGATAAAAGATAAAATAAATATTAAAAAATCCTCAATAATATAGCATAGTAAAACATGTTTTTAAGGAATAAAAACTTTTAATTTTAAAATAAATTCATCAAGAAATTGTGGCATGAAGTAAATAGCTTGGAGTTAATTATTAGAGAGTAAGTTATTTTAGTGAAGTAACAGGTAAAACAAGTTTTTGGTCTGGAATATATCATCCAATAGAGTATAAATAAGAGCTAAAGGACAATAAAAACTGTCATTCCTTCCTTTCTTTCCCCTTCAGTTTAGCCTTATAAAGTTTACATGCATTTCCCCTCTGAAGGTACTTACATTTGAATATTTTAAATTAATAATAATGCCCTTAATTGATTTCAACCAATGAATGTGGAAGAGGAGGTCAGGGAATATAAGAAGAGGTTAGAAATAACTGAAATATCTTTGCTATTCCTCCCATTGAAGTAGCAAATAAGAGTACAGTTTCTGTCTCCTAGAATCTGGCATGAATTTGTGAATTATTAGATTACTAGAATGTCAGCTATCTCCCATGTAGCATAGTGTTAATTGTTCTCAATTAATGTCTCAATTTGATTGCTATCAACTTCAACTGGTCTGCCCAACTATGGAGCATTGCCCAGACAGAAATTGCCAGCATAAAACTTTGCAAGCCACTTTTGACACATTTGATCATTCACAGCACCTTGTCCATACACTGCACAAATCTTTTTTTCCATTTCAGTTGCATTTTTACGTCTCTTGAAATAATAAAGTATAATATACCAAAAATGTTGCATTGTCTTCCATCTTCAATATTAAGATAGCTACACAAAAAATCACCAATTTTGATCTTTTTTGAAATGTACACTGGTATGACAGCTGTCAAAAGATAATCTAACAAAATTGTTTCAAATGAACTTAAAAACAACTATGAGCTACAAGTCCATTTTTTTTTGGGGGGGGTGGAGCTTTTTGGCCAACCCAATAGGAAGTCCTGCAGCTTCAAATTAGGACTCATGGTACAATCTCCCTTTGAACCATCATGAAAGAAATCCAACAAACATAAGACCATAACTCAGAAGCCAAAGAGCCATTTCAAGTCTGCTGCTTCAGGGAAAAGACTTTTTTTTCCTTCTAACATTAGGGTTTTCTTTCCTAGGCATTTCCATTTGATTCTTATAATTTCCCTGGACTCTTCTCTTGTAAGAGACCTAACTCACATAGGGAGAGAAAGAACAGCGGCTCCCTGGGCAAGGCAGAGACAGTTTGTGGCTAAGGGAAGAGTGGAAAAAATAAAGCCCTCTCTTCCTGTTGCTGCTATCACACATAGGTTTTATTCCAGGAGAGAGAAAGGGAATTCTTGCCCAAGATCAACTATAAACTTAAAGCAAATTTTGGTTGCCATTATGAGGGGCAAAAACACTGAATACTCATTTGTATAATCATTTTACATATATTTTATATGTACATGAATCATTATATATAATTGCATAGGCAAATTATATTCTCGGCAAAATACTACTCTACTCTTTCTCAGGTTTCCCACCAGAAAAAAACATCATTCTACCATCAAAATATATTTAATTCATTGGGATAGAATGAGACTAGGAAAGAGAAGATGATGTAAAATTAACATAACTTTTGAATCTAGATAAATTTGTTGTCTTCTCTGTGAGTTGTTTTTCAAAAACAGATATTTTGAGATTTCATTATAGACTTTCCAGAAAGTGAAAGAATCTGTTCCTTTAAGATCTACAGACAAATCTACTAACTCATGTGTTCTGGATAGTTGATTTAAGTACCCAAACTTCTTTAGTTTTTCCTAAAAGCTTTATCTTCATTAAAAATCTCCATTATTAGCCCTGGCTGGTGTAGCGCAGTGGATTGAGCGCGGGCTAGGAACCGGGCGGTCCCGGTTCGATTCCCAGTCAGGGCACATGCCTGGGTTGCGGGCCAGGTCCCCATGAGGGCCATGTGAGAGGCAACCATACATTGCTGTTTCTCTTCCTCTCTTTCTCTCTCCCTTCCCCTCTCTCTAAAAATAAATAAAAATAAAATCTTAAAAAAAAATTAAAAAAAAATCTCCATTATTTTGCTGGTTTTCTTGTGTGTAAATATCATATTAATGACTGTATTTATTCTTGATTTCTCACACCTGCTTTCTTATTATGAACTTTATTTTTGTCTGCCTTCACTGAAGTGGGAGGCTTTATAAACTGCAAAAATCAAAGGCAGAACCCCTTTTTAAATTAATGTAACTTTTTTTCTGCATTCCTAATATTTGACCTCCTTCATTTTTAACCTGTTCAAACTCTGTTTCATCTTCCTTTTTAGTTGATTTGATCACAGTAGAGTTTTACTTTTAAAAGTCATATCTGAGTGAAACTGGCAGTCTCTATCGAGAGCCTTTACTGCATGTCACACCACTCCTTCTTATCTCTTTTACTCATTTCTACTTCAAAATGCTTCCCCACATATCTGGTAGAGCCATTGCGAGTACAGCGGTTTGTTGAAAACCATTTTTACAGTACATCATGTCCTTGGAAAAATGTGCTTCATTTGGCTCATTTTGGGAGATCACAGTTTTCTTGGAATATTTTGTATGTGTCCTTGAGCACTTGAAAAGAATGTGTATTCAGTTATTATTGAGTGGAATGTTCTAAAAATGTGCACTAGTTCAAGTTAGTTGATAGTGTTATTCAGGTCATCCACACTCTTTCTGGTTTTCTGACCTCTTGTTCTATCAATTACTGAGAAGGAAGCATTGTAGCTACCAACTATAATTGTGGATACACACACACACACACACACACATTTTATATATATCCTAGCACAAATAGCACCCCTTTTTATTAAAAATATTTTATTATAAAATCGTAAGCATGTAATTCGGTAACATAACAACATCACACTCAACCATACCATATGACATTTTAGGTGAAATGTTCAAATTAAAACTGTAAATTATTACACCCATATCATTACCCTATGAACCACACACAAGCTAGCTTTACTTCTGCCAGACCTTAATCTATATCTATATCTACATCTATATCTATATCTATCTATATCATCTATATCTATAATCATCTGTCTATATCTATCTTCTATATCTCTATCATCTATCTATATAGATTATAATCTTTAGATCTACCATTTTTGTCTCATGTTTTGAACATCTATTATTAGATACATACACAATTAGGATTATTGTATTTTTGAAGAACTGACCCTTTTATGAAAGTGTAAAGTGTCTCTTTATTCCTGATTATACCCTTCTTTTACCCTGATGTTTCCTCTTTTTCTGAAATCAATATAATTAGTCCAGTTATTTTTTATTAGCATTTGCATGGTATATCTCAGTTTTGGGATCTAGCTTATGTTGACCTAATGAAATATGTTATAAATTTTTCCCCTTTTCTATTTTCTAAAAGAGCTTGTATAATTTGGTATTGAGGATTTCTTCTTCAGATATTTGATAGACCTGAATGATATAGTATTGTGTACATGGATTATTTTGTGGAAATACTTTTCATTAAATATAATTTTTTAAAATTGAATCTTTATTGTATTTTTCCATTATCATTTACTCCCCTTATACTGTCCCAGCCCAGAAATCACTACACCATTGTCCATGTCCATGAGTCCTTTTTCCTTTTTGCACCATCCCTCCACCCCTAGTTTAATAGATACAAAACTATCTCTATTATATTTTACATGGATTTTAAGTTTTCCTAATATAAATTATATTACATACTATTTATATCAATAATCCTCTTATTTCATTTAATTTTTGTTTTATTTGAATATATTTGTTTACAATATTCTATATTTTTTGTTTAATGCTTGAAAATTTAACATGATTTGAAAACTGGATTATTTTACAGAATGATTTCCTTTAATAGGGCAGGACTCAAGACAAAGGCAAGTTAAAGGATTATTCTCTAGACAGAAAAAAATCTTTGTCACCGCTCTATTTTTTTCATTTCAATTATTTAAAATGTTAATATATTTAAAAATAATCAAACATACATTAAAGTAGAAAGAATTTTACAGTAAGCATCCATGTATCAACTATGTAGTTTTACCATTAACATTTACTCTGTTTTAACACTGTCTGTCCATCCAAGTTTCTATCCATCTATTAATCTATCTTGTTTTTAAGATATTTCAAAATAAACTGTCGATATCCCTATATTTCATTCTAAATACTCCACACAGCATATAATTAAGTACAGCTTGCTATTTGTCCCGTTTCCTTCAGTTGGTATAAAATGTACATATGATGAAATGCGCAAATCGTAAGTGTACATTTGTGGGGTATTTCAAATGTAAGCCCTTCTGCAGCTCTAACTTGGTTCAGGATAAGAGCAAATAGTCATAATCATTCCACAGTGTGTCTTGTTCTGTTCCTATTCCTGAAGCAATTACTGTTCAGAGATTTTTTTCTACCAAGGTTTTGTTTTTTCTTATAAAATGTCATGTAAAAGGATTCACATAGTGTATTCTCCTGGTGTAGGGTTTCTTTCACTCAGTGCTGTTTTGGGATTCATCGAATACCTGGTAGTTTGTTCCTTTTTCTTGTCCAGTGGCAGTTCATTGTTACGCCACAGTTACCTATTCTCCTATTGGTGGATATGTGGGCTTTTTCCAGTTTTTGGCTGCTACAAATAAAGTTTGCTATGACTATTCTTATAATTTTTAAAAAAATTCTGGTTTTCCTTTTTTCATATGATCATATTTGCCAATGGTTTGTCAATTTTATTAATTTTTCAGAGACCCAACTTTTGGCTTCTTCAATACTTGTATTATATGTTTGACTTAGAGTTTGTTATTTTCTTCTCCTTGTAGTTTTGTATGTTCTAGTTCCTTTGATTCTTTAGATCAATGCACAAATCATTGATTTTCAGCCATTCTATTTTTGCAAAGTTGATTTAAAGATGTAAATTTCTCTCTAAATGTTTTATTCAGAACGTTGCATAGGTTTGGGTATTATATAATTTCACTATCACTTAATTAAAAATATTGTCTAATTCTAATTGTTATTGATTCTTCAGTCCACAGATTATTTGTATGTATATTGCTTACTTTCCTAATATGGGGGATTTTCTTATTAATATATTCTCACCGATTCCTGTTATTTTAGGAGTAGAGAGACACAATTCTCAGTATGTGTTTAATCATTTAAAATTTAATGATAGTGCCTTAGGTCTTAAACTATTTTCCATTTGGATGATTGTCCACATGAACATTAAAAGATAGTCCATTCTGAAGTTTCTTTGTGCGAAGTATTCTAAAAAACAATTCAGTAAATACTCTTAGTTAAATTTTTCAATTCTCTATCTCTTTCAGATGTTTGATAACTTTTCCACACATCACCAAGAAAAATGTTTTCAAATCTAATGTCATCTTTCTGTATTTTAAAATTGTATTTATTTATTTATTTTTAGAGAGAGGGGAAGGGAGAGAGAAAAGAGAGAGAGAGAAACTTGATGTACTAGAGAAATGTCAATCGGTTGCCCCACTGGCCCACAACACAGGCATTTGCTCTGACCAGGAATCGAAACCAAGAACCCTTTAGTTTGTGGGATGATGCCCAAGCCACTGAGCCACACCATCACTTATCTTGATATTTCTGTTTCTCCAGATTCTGTAAAGTTTTATTGTGTGTTTTGTATCTTTATAAGAGTATACAAATTTAAAATTGCTATTATATGCTTAGTGGGATGTTTTTAATATTTGTGAAGTATAATTCAGAATGTCTCATCATGATTTTGCTTTAATATTTTACTTGTCTAATATTGATATTTTATGAGGTATTTTCTGTTAGTTTATCTGTGGTAAAACTTATTCCACACTGCCACATTCATACCCTTTCTGTGATTGCTAAGGTGTTCCATTTTAAGCATAACAGATTTACTTTTTTTAAATATATGCCAATAAAAATATGTTTAAACTGAATAAAATTTTATTTAATGTAATGACTGATATATTTTAGCTTAAATATATAATCTTTGTCTCACCTATTTCCGTGTCCTTTATCTCTTTCTGTATTTGATTATTTTTGGCTTAACTAACTTTTCTTTTTAAAGTCATTCTTGATTTTCTTCTTTATTAGATATACATTCTTTTTTTTAAATTTAATTCTATTTTAGTGTTCACCATAGGTATTACATGTTATCTGTCTTTCTTATTTGATTTCTACATAAAAATATTTTGCTAATTTTTAGATGGCATGAGGTGCTTATAAAACTATTTTATTTTATTAGAAAGCTATTTTCTTATTTTCCAATTAAAATTTACATTAAGTATTATTTTGTACTAGTTTCAGATGCACAGCAAAGTGTTTAGAAAGCTATACTTTACAGGGTGGTCCCCCCACTGCTCCATATATCCTCATGGCCCCACACATAGTTATCAAGATATTATTGACTGCATTCCCTGTGTTGTGATAGACATCTCTGTGACTATTCTGTAACTACCGAATTATACTGCTTAATCCCTTCACCGTTTTCACCCAGTCCCCCAAGCCCCAGGCCTTCTGACGACTCTTAGTCTGTGCTCTGCATCTGTGAGTGCGATTCCAGTTTCTAAATCACCTTGTCTTTTTCCCACCCAGGTGACTGTGCAGAGACCCCACAAAGCTGTAGGAAGACACTGGGTTCTC
The DNA here is from genome assembly GCA_004026765.1 of Micronycteris hirsuta. Lineage (NCBI taxonomy): Eukaryota > Metazoa > Chordata > Mammalia > Chiroptera > Phyllostomidae > Micronycteris > Micronycteris hirsuta. Next base: position 41,080 of record PVJI01013289.1, read on the forward strand.
TACACTCCAGCCCAAGCTTCTAGATGCTGAAGAGTTAGGATTCTTTCCCTGGTGACACCATGAGAATGTTTATGAAGTGTTTTGAGCTCCTCAGATGAAGGCATAATATTCCACAAGTTGGTACACTATTGCCAAGCAAGCCTTTCTGTGAATTTCAAAATAGGTTTATAAAAATTGAGAAGAAAGGAAGAAATTCCATTTGACCTGTGGAGTAAGTTCTTGGATTATCCACGCTTACTAAAATGGCTGTATCTGTTAGCCCTGCCTGAAGGTGCTTGTAACTGGAGATGGCCAACACGGACAGGTCAGTGGTACTGCGGGGGGCTGGGTACAGGCTTCCAGAGAAGCAGCACACATGTCAACCTGCCAGTCCTGGCCGCGGGGTCACCACTGAATGTCCACTGTTCTGTGTTGACCCTCCCTCGCTCAATGCCTGCCTGATCCATTTCAGCTTCATGGAGAGCTTATTGTCTTATATCTTTAATTTCTCACTTTTTTGGGATACTTTAGTATTTATTCTATCCCTTTTATATTTTTTCTCCATGTAATCTTACTGGATGAATTTTGGGGGATTTTTGGTCTGTTCCTCACATTTCCTAATATTCCCTCCATAGTTTCTATCCCATATTCTTGTTTATACCTGCAATCTAGAATTTTCTATTTAGCAGAATACTATTTCTTTTATCTGCTATCTTCTGTTTTGTAACTATTTTTATCTTTATTCTACCTAATAAAGTGCCTAATATTTTAAAGTTGGCAATAGTATTACACTTTCACGTACCAAATTCTCATTTATACTTACACATATATAATTTTTTGCTTTTAATTCCTTTTTATATGTCCCTGCTTACAATTTTTCCAGTAGAACTACTGAAGATTTATTTCAATTTATGTATGATAAAATATCATCATAATTTTGAATATACTTAATTTTGAAGTAAAATTTCATTTGGGGTCAAATTCTGACCTGGTAGTTTTTTCTCTCAGCACTCGGATCATATAATTTTATTATCTTTAGCCTGCCATAATTTTCGAGGTGATTTCAGCTGTCAGAATTACTACCGCTCCTTGAAGGTAACGTTTGTTTGTTTTTTTTTTCATCTATTAATGCTTATATATTTTTCTCTTTGTTTTTGGTTTTAGCAATTTTACTTTGATGGTTCTAGCAATGACTTTCTTTGGATTTGTACCATCTGGTGTTTGTAGAACCCTCAATTGGGGATATTTTGCCTTTCATTAGTTTAGAATATTTGGGGCTATTATGTCTTCTAATAGTGTTTCTTCTTTCATTCATAACTTCATTTTCAGTCATGTCAGATAATTTTACCATTTCTTTCTTATGTAAATAATGATCTTCTAAGTACATTTTAAGGTTATTCTCTACATCTGAGTATTTTTCATCTGGATATTTTCTGTTAGTTTAGTTATTCCCCCATCTTTTATGTCTAAATTCCTTTTAAGTTGTCTAGTGTTTTCTGAATGTCAGTTGTAGTCTTCAATTTTACATTTTTCATTTAATAGTTATTTTATAGTTTCTAGCTTTTTATATGAAAATATGCCTCTTGTCATCCGTCTTTCTTCTAATTACAATTTTTGGACCAATGCGTTGGATTTTACTGTTTGCCTTTTTTTAAATTTTTATTCATTTAAGTTTCTCTCTGGCATCCTCACCATTTTCTGAAATTATTGCTAGTCCTTTAAAATGAAAACAAACTGAAATAGATTGAGACTTCAAATACCATTAACTTTGTCTTGAAAATGTTATCATGTTACATTGTTAGAACAGGAACAGATTAGTCAATTTCACATTGAAGTTGAGTTAGTCAAAGGTATTTTTCTGTCTTTTGAGAGAGCTAATCTATTTCTAAATCACTCTTACTCTTATTTTGCTGCATTTTATGGATCGTGTCTATGTGTGTCTGTGTTTACCAAGACCTTCAGTATTGCGTAGGCTCTGAAGAATTTTTTTCCTCCTCAGCATTGCGATACTCCTGAAAACACTCATCAGCTTCTTAGCCTATTAGCTATCTTTTTCTCTAGTGTTAATTCTATCATAGAAAGACCAGTTAGAATTCAGTAAATGCCTTGATTTTAAAAAGTGCCTTCAACTGTTGAGTTCACTTCAAAGTGTTTTCTTTCACACTAGCGTATTAGTCCTTCATGACTTAACTGTCCTGGTAGTCCAGAAACTCAAATTTTGTCTCCCTGCTTTAAGAGAGTATGGAAAGTTAACTTCTATTTGCCAGTTATAGATACAACTCTCTGCTTGGGTTAGCAGTTTGTCCTTTGGTAGCTGTTTTCAAAAATGGCAAATGTCTTGTGGGGGAGAACACTAAATAAGTCTGATCTGCTTTGATATACTTTGCTTCTGTCTGTGATTCTTACCCCTCAAGCCCTGGATATTTTGGTTTACCTCTCATGAGTTCAAAGAGATACTTTTCACATTTCATAGTTATTTTCAATGGGGATTTGATGTGCAAAAAGCTAAAATGCAATTATCCCATCAGTTGTTCTATTATTTTTTATTAATTCTATGTACTGATTTCTATGTGTGCAGCTTGATTTTTACTATTAAATTTTATAGTATCTACATTTCAGACTTTTACATATTTTACCTTATTTTATATTTATACTTCTCAATGTATAAATAAGGAAGTTATGCCTCAGAAAAATCAATTTTCTTGACTACTAAATTAAATAAATTAAGTATCCAGAAAAAGCCCAGCCAATGTTAATACAATGAGAATGGTTTGTGCAACATCCATGTAACCTGGCAGCCAAGGAGAGTGGACTGCAATGTGCATGCATGAACAATGACAATTTCACTGTACGAGTCAATGGGGGCGGTAGGGGCCATTCACTGAGTGAACATGTGTACTGTGTTGCTGTCACATTCAAAATGACTGAGCAAGTGAAGTGACGAATTTTAATCACATTTTGCATTAAGCTTGAACATTCCTCCAGGGAAACTATTCGGATGATTCAGAAGGCTTTTATAGATGATGCAATGAGTGCAATGCAAATAAAAGTGTGGCACAAACGCTTCAAAGATGATCAAGAATCTGTTGAAAATGATCCACATGCCAGAAGGCCTGTAACAAATTACATGAGAATGGAATGCAATCAACAATGATTGGTGACTGACAGTGCAAGAACTGGAAGCTGATCTTGGGATTCCAAAAACTACTGTGTCCAAGATTTTGATACGGGATCTTGGCATAAAATGTGCCATGGCAAAATTTGTTCTGCAGCCTCTGCTATCAGAGCAGAGGGAACATACTGATGAAGCTGGGAGAAATATGTGAGTTCCCAAGGTGCCTATGTTGCAGAGCACTGGGGCTTCATTGTCTTATATATAATATTTCTTTATCTTGTATCTTCTTCAATAAATGTCTCTTTTTTATACTACATGGCTAGAAACTTTCTAGACAGACCTTGTATGGTGAGGTTGTTATGGTAACATAGTTCTCTGGAGGGAGCTATTTATACTAATCCAAAATTACCTTTTCTTTCCTTTTTCTTGTCACTGTCCTATACATATTTAAGGAAAACTTCACACCTTTTTTGATAATAATGAGTAAAATTTTTGTGCCATCTTTTGCTCAATAGTATAGTCAATTTTGCTCATGCTGCTGTGTAATCTCAGAAAAAACATAAATGGAGAAATAAGGAATTGTTTCTTCTATTTTTTTAAGTTAGAGGTGTACTTATTGGTGAACTTTGTCAAAGGATAGAGGTAAAAAGAGGTAATATGGTGTCTTTTGATGTTTTTCTAGCATCAGTGTGACTAGAGCAGAAAGTGAAACTGTCTTTTCAGTAGCTAAGAGAAAAATAATACTAACATTACATACTCTTTTTGAATTTTATCACAGGGAAGAAATTTTAGATCTACGTTTTTATAATACCTTGCCTTTATAAGCCAAAATGCAAAATAAAAGAAAGTCAGCTCCAAAAAATTCTGTTTCATACTCTTTGTCATAATCATTATGCTCTTATTACTGATTTAATTCCAGTGTACAATGTATTAATGTGGCTGCTTCATAGGACATCTTGCTCCTTGGGGAATGGAAAAATGATAGAGAAGGAATACAAAAATTTTGGATGCAAGTTTGAATGACCTTGAAAGAGCAATTGGCACACAATATAGAATCAATAGCCAGACGTTTTCAGCAGTAGGTCCAATAAGACAAAAGAGAACTTTGTGAAGAGAGGCAGATATGAAAGGGGGAAGTGACTATCAGAAAGAGTGAATATGGACAAGACGATTAAGCCAAAGCGATGCTGATTGGCTGTGCTAGACTGTTTGTGTTGTGCTGCTTTTAAGGCTGAAATTTGATTCCAACAAAAATCATCAGATGTTGCAGCTTTGGTCAATCAAAAGACAATAAATGTAATTTTATTCTCTGCTAGGTATGTAGCAGTTACTTGAACACCAGTCAGCTGGTCGAAGATAACCAAACATAAACATGCATTTTATTGCCAAGGGGAGAAAAACATTAAAGAAAGCAATAGAAAAATAATCATACATACACATGTAAGAATTTATAGATGGAATAAAAATTTTAGAAAACATTTTGCTCTATGGAAGTCTAAAAAGAGTCACACTCGTGTAATAACTAATGTATGAAATTTTATTTCTATTTTTCAATGAGTAATCTGTTACTTAAAATTATTACTACCAATTCTTAGAGGAAAAAAATACATTTTCATTTTTATTTTGCCAAATTAGTTTTTGTAATAGAGATCTTACAGTGAAGAATATATGCCCCTGAAGAAATATATAATCAATGCATTTCAGAACTTTTGCCCATTTTAAAAATATATTTTATTTATTTTTAGAGAGAGAGAAAGGGAGGGAGAGAGGGAGAGAGAAATATCAATGTGTGGTTGCCTCTGTCACAACTCCTACTGGGGACTGGCCCACAAGCCAGGCATGTGCCCTGATTGGGAATTGAACCAGTGACCCTTTGGTTCAGAGGCGAGCACTCATTCCACTGAGCTACACACACACACACACACACACAAACAGAGTGTTTTTGCCCATTTTAAAATTATTGTAAAATAAACATACTTACCATCTTAACCACTTACAATGTACAGTTCAAATGTATTAATACATTGATAATGTTGTGCTACCTTCTTTGCCATCTATCTCCAGAACTGTTTTCATATTTTGAAACTGAAACTTTATCCTAATTACACAAAAATTTCCTATTTTCATTTCCCCAGAAAAAAAACACCATTTTACTCTGTCTCTATAATATTGACTATTCCTAATTACCTCATATTAATGAAATCTGATGATATTTGCCTCTTTGTGATTGGCTTATTCCACATAGCATAAGGTTCTCAAGGTTCATCCATGCTGTAGCGTATGTCAGCATTCCCTTCCTTTGTAAGGCTGAGTAATATTCCTTTTTATGTATATCTCACATATTTTTTTACTGATATATTAGTCAACATTTGGATTGCTTCCACCCATTGAGAATAATGCTACTGTGAACATAGATAGACACATTATTTCTTTGAGTTCTACCTTTCAATACCATTGGGTATATACTCAGAGAATTTCTGGATTCTATAATTTTACTCTTAATTTTTTTAAATTTTATTTATTTATTTTTAGAGAGAGGAGAAGGAAGGGAGAAAGAGCAATGTATGGTTGCCTCTCACATGGCCTTCACTGGGGACTTGGCCTGCAACCGCGGCATGTGCCCCAACTGGGAATCGAACCAGGACATTTTGGTTCCCAGCCCATGCTCAATCCACTGAGCTACACCAGCCAAGGCTAATTTTACTCTTAATTTTTTTGAGGAATTATGACACTATTTTCTATAGTCGCTGTACCATCTTACATTCTTACCATTAATGCACAAAGTTCCCAATTCTCTGAATTTTTACCAACACTTATTTTCTGTGTTTTTTTTTTTTTTTTTTTTTTCTTTTTTAATGGAAGCAGTTCTAATGGTTGTGGGGTAGTACTCTATTTTACTTTTGATTTGCATTTCACTAGTGATTAACTATATTGAACACCTTTTCACTTCCTTACTAGCTATTTGTATATCTTCTTTGGAGAAACATCTGTGTAAGCTCTTTATCATTATTGAGTTGAAATGTTAGGATTTTTGTTGACAAGTTTTAGGATTTTTTTATGTTTTTATGATATTAATCTTTTATAAGATGTGTCTTTGGATATAAGTGAGCATCTTGTAAACAACATACAGTTGGATCATGTTTTTTTTTTTTGTTTTTTTGTTTTTGTTTTTGTTTTTTTTTGGCTGGGTGCCGTAAACTTTATTGATGGTGCATGACAAGGCAGGGCTCCCTAAGCCCCTGCCCCTCTTCAGGGGGTCTAGGATGGAAACTGGAGGTCAGGAGATTCTCAGTGTGTTGGGGGGTCGATTTGGGGCAAGGACTCCCCAGCAGCTGAGGGTCTCTCTTCCTGTCACGGGGCTGGTGGTCCAGGGGGCTCTTACTCCTTGGAGGCCATGTGGACCGCAAGGTCCACCACCCTGTTGCTGTAGCCAAATTCATTGTCATACCAGGAAATGAACTTGACAAAGCGGTCTTGGAGGGCAATGCCAACCCCGGCATCAAAGGTGGAGGAGTGGGTGTCATTGTTAAAGTCCCAGGAGATGACCTGGTCCTCAGTATGGACCAGGATGCCCTTGAGGGGGTCTTCTGTTGCCTGCTTCACTACCTTCTTGGTGTCATCGTATTTGGTAGCTTTCTCCAGGTGACAGGTCAGATCCACCTTGGACACATTGGGGGTGGGGACAAGGAAGGCCATTCCATTGAGCTTCACATTCAGCTCAGGTGTGACACTGTCCACAGCCCTGGCAGTACCAGTGGAAGCAGGGATGATGTTCTGGGCAGCTCCTCGGCCATCACAGCACAGCTTGCCAGAGGGCCCATCCATGGCCTTCTGGGTGGCAGTGATGGTGTGGACTGTGGTCATGAGCCTCTCCACAATGCCAAAGTTGCCATGGATGACCTTGGCTGGGGGCCCAAGCAAGTGGTGGTACAGGAGGCATTGTTGACAATCTTGAGGGAGTTGTCATACTTGTCATGGCTCACACCCATCAAAAACATGGGGCATCTGCAGAAGGGGCAGAGATGATGACCCTCTTGGCTCCACCCTTCAAGTGAGCCCCAGCCTCTCCATGGTGGTGAAGACACCAGTGGACTCCACAACGTATTCAGCACTGGCATCACCCCATTCGATGTTGGCGGGATCTCGCTCCTGGAAGATGGAGATGGACTTTCCATTGA